>REGL01000644.1:104859-130485 GCA_004194395.1 Aurelia aurita complex sp. Pacific | reverse complement strand
GGTAATACATCATTTTGGGACACCCGGTATGTCCAACTAGATTCAGAAAGTTACCCAACTTGCATCGGTTGTTCCTTCCGCGGCTATGGGAGATTTTCTGCAGAAATCCTCCTTCAAATAATTTTCAAAAACGAAAGAAAACAACCACCACGATCTCGTCGGTTTTCCTTCCCACAGTGAGGAAGAAGACTTGTTCATGCTCACACTAGCCAAGAAAAATTGAAACAAAGGCATAGGCATGTGCAGAATGTGTACTTCTTAAACAAATTTGCGCAGTTGTTGGGACAAAATATGCAGTTGGAGAATTTAAAGTTTAATCATAGTTTGATTTGTTCAATTTAGAAAAGCTACAAAGAGTCAAGGCAAAAAGTGTGTTATATGAAGAAGCAAAAAATCGTTGCATCTTTAATTTTGCATTGGTATGATTGCATACTGTTCATGTTCTACTGAAGGACGTTATCGTCTTCAACAAATATCAATCTATCATCTTGAACAATGTATCGATTTCGATCACTTCACTTAGGCTAGTTTCTAGTCATTTGAGTTTTCCGAGCGGGGAATCTTACACAATCAAAATTCATTCAATCCTTTGCAGTTCCTTTCCTGAAAAGTAGAAATTCCGTTCCTGTGGAAAAATCCATTGACTTGAAACTGGGCTTCAAGTCAAGAGATGGCGAAATCTTCAAGGTGGTGACTGACGAAACGAATTGAACATTTCAAAAGATATTTCAAAGTAGATTAGGTTGGTCACTTGACTTTAGGTGGGTGCTAACAAACCTTAGCAGATTTTGTCAATTGTCCATCAGTTCAGTGAAAAGTTGAGTCTGCACGCAGGCAATGAAAAGACTGCAAAACCATGCAAAAACTGTGCTCTAAGTCATTTGAAATTAGCCAATCCGAATCCGTCAGCGCCAATGCGCAGGAGCATATTGTTATTAGGTAATATTTTGCTACGCAGCGGCGATCATAATTTTTGTTCGTCTCAAAACAGAGAAATGAAATTATGGCGTTCGAAGAAGGTAGCAGAAGTAATCATATGGAAACAGACGACGAATCCAGGGACTCACAGTCCTCAAGTACAAGTCTGAGACGGTGGAACTCCTCTCCGATGATCAATATCTCCAAATTATCAGATCATATAATTGCAAGTGAAAAAGCAAGAGCTGGAAGGACCCGAACATTTTCAGCTTCGATGTACAGTCAAGTGGACCCTGAGAGATCTCCTCATGTTATCACGGTGAATATAACGAATTTCTCCATCAAATGATTTCAAAATCTCACTAGACTTTTGTTATAACAAATTATATCTTCATTCTCTATATTCATTGCGTTAATGAGCTTAAATGTCGCCGAAATGTGGCCGAGAAACAAATGGCCTAGGTATGGCACCCTCCCGATGTTTAGAAGATTGGATTGGAGGGAGGCAGCAGGTTGAAGAATTAAGAGTTGATCTTTTTGAGATAAACATGTTGTCAGCCGTCCTGGAGCTCTTCGCGTCTTAGCATCTTGATCGTATTCAATTTATTTCGAATTTTTTTCGATTTTATTTCTTTGACGAAACTATAGTATAGGAAATCTTTAAAGAAATTTGTAATAGGTACCTTATCTTATGTTAAACTTGACACCTAAAACCCTGGAAATATGCTTCACCTGCTGGATGGATTCAAAAAGGTGTCGAAACTGGTTTGAACCAGAAGTGATCCTCTTAATGATAGCAATTACTGCATAGAATTCATGAATTTATTGAGTAATTTTTTCACAAATTTTATTCTTGCTTGGTTAATTTCATTTTATATCTTAACAGAAAGTAATCATATATGATATATGAAATAAAGAATTATTTGGGGCACAAACTATGTATCAGCCAGCATATTTTAGTTCACAAAAGTCTCAGTAAAATTCTTGGATATACCAACCAATTCATGTAAATATTAGTGCAGGTGTACAAAATGAATTTAAACCATTGTTTTCAAGTTCAGAGTGTGTCAGTAAAACGCTGCATGTTCAGGTAAATCTCAGGTGCCCTCAACCCATATTCTTTATTTTAGCAAATAGATTACAGTAATTCCATCAGTCGAAAAATGCTTATTCATAAATATTGCCAATTTTCCGCATCTGGAAGCTCCCGCATCTGCAAACCCCTGCATTTTAAAATGGTTTCCCGGCATTGATAAATCTCCCCATCCAATCATTGATCAGAAATTTTTCAAACGTCTCCCTCATTTTCAAGAATTTGAGCAGGCCTCAACAAGAATTTTCTGTGCCTACAAGCAAATGATTGGGAAAAATGTGCCTGCAATCAAGTCACTGAAGTAAAGGTGCCAGCAACTAAATGTGTAATAATACAGTGTTGTGCCTGCGAGCAGCTCTCGTGTGCTTGTGCACATTGGCACAATTTGAGGTTCTTTTAACATATTATTTGCAAATTTTGACTGCCGAAAGCAGTTTTTCAGGATGTCCTAAAAATTTCAGTTACATTTTGAAGAACTTTTGATGGGAAAAGAACCTGACTCCAGATCTGCTTTGGTTTTGTTTGCATGACTATCCAGTTTAACAGCTATAGCAGAAAGGCCATCATCCAGTTATGATAGAGTTAGAAGGAACTAAAATCCCATTCATTTAAAGTACCACTGTAACGAAATGGTAGACCTTTTATGTAGATTCAAAACTCAGTTTTGCAAAAGCTCATTCCTTTTTGTAACATATATTAGGCTTTTTTGCAAACTACATCTCATTTCTTTTCATTTAGATGCAATCCTTTGATATACATAGGACCCTGTGGTTGCCAGTCCTTGAAATACAGCCCCTCAAAGTACCTTGATAAGGAACCAACAGTACATTCCCAAAGTATGTCTATTGCTCTCCTGGGGGAGGGGGTACAGAACTTGTCAATGGACAGGGGTCTGCAACCTCGTTTTCAGAAAGCTTCCCTCCTCTAATTACTGAAACTTGCCTTGGTACCCACTTTTGTGGTGAATTTTTGTGGAAAACTTGCCATTTTTACCAGTTTGCAAATTTCAGTAAAGCTCCACCCATGTTTAATGAAAATCTGCTGAAAAAGGACCCATTGTTGAGAGAATCTTGGGCCCAAAAACCGACCCATATGGGTGGCATATTACCCTTACCCTGAACATGTTATGAACTCCCCTTCCTGGGATTCCTCTCACGAACATGTGGATTGGGAGGCTCAGTGCAGATTTTTGGTTGAAGAGATTGTTGCCTTTGCTGCAAGTTGACAAAAGTTCTTGAAAAGGGTCATTTTTCCCAGTAGACTTGTGAGAGATTTTTATCATATTCTTTGGGCTCATCTAGAAAGTTTCAGGAGAGTTTTTAAGGCATTAAAACCAGCTCCTGAAGCTGGAAAGAATTTTGGGAGATCACAGAAAGCCTGTGTCCAGTTCTTGAATGAAAAATGATAACAAGGATTTGTAAATTGAACAAAAGATTGAAAATTATTCATATGTACAGTGTACAGTATGACCTATTTGGTGAAATGCTACTGTACTGTATGTTGCAACTCTACCATTTCAGAGTTCCCATTCACATGGGATTATTTCTCTCACTGACTATCTCTGTCTTTTTCAATCTGCATATATTCTGGTGACTTAGATTTTTCTGTAAAGTCTGCTATGTACAACTTTCAGTTGATTTCAGAGAGTTCAGGTCAGACTACGGATCATTTGCTTAGATTGTTTTCCCATGGGAGGAAAAATACAATGGAGCAAAAGATGCCTGTTTACAGTACATGCCTTGTACACATTAACATAGCCTGTACAAAAATACAAGGCTAAACGTGGCCTTGTACAGGCCAAGTTTTAGCCTTGTAGAGGGGATTATGACCTTGTTATGACCTTACACTAGCCTTGGAAGAAAAGGCTATCAGTAAGATTCCAAGCTGCAACCAGTCTAACACAAGGTTTCCACAAGGCTTCTACAAGGCTAATTAGCATTTTTCAAGCCATTTACAAGGTTACAGCAAGGCTATTCCAAGCTAAAACAAGTTTACAAGGCCATAATTACAAGGCTTGTACATGGCTATTACATGGCCTTGTATTTTCGNTTTTGCAAATTTTTTCATGTTCAGTTTTTAGACCTAGAAGCAAATTTCTTGAAATTTTAGTTTTCAAAAACACTGAAAACGATAAAAAACATTGATCAAGTTTTCTAAAGAATCAAAACGAATGGATAAAGAGAGAACTTGTTTGTGGGGATTTGGGATTTAGAAATCGATTGGTTGTAATCTTATGCACGAGAGTTCGTACTAAACCCCCAAATCCCCCTGAAAACGTTTTCTCTTTGTTCATTCATGTTGAATCTTATAAAAGTTGATCAACGTTTTTAATCAATTTCAATGTTTTTGAAAACAAACATTTAAAGAAACTCGCTTCCAGCTCTAAAAACTGAAAACGGAAAAATTTGCAAAAAGTCCTAGAATCTGATTCAGGCTTTCTGCTAAAGATTAAGTTATAAATCTTCAAAATCGGTCCAGTGTATGATTTATTGTGGCCTGCCAAACGTGCATAGTTTATTTTGGTGCACCCGGTAGGATGTAGCTTATTACTGTATATTGTAAATGTTTATCGGAATATAAATAAGGAAGAATGTCCTCTACCTCAACAGTATATTGACATGTATTGGTAGGAAAAGCTATGATCACAACATGAATGAGCTATGCTCATTGGTGTTTCCTACTATTTCCAGGAGTCTCAAGGGTGTGGTCCAAGCAATTTCCCAGAGCTTGATCCCAAGAACCCCAATTTCTTAATTTTGAAGTCCCTGATACCGTTTGCCCTCAAGGATTTTGTCTCACAAACTAACTGTCAAGTGTTTGTTGCGCATTTCATGAAACTGTACATGTTGAAATGTTACAAATGGGCAAATACAGTATATATTTACACTGATTTTGACTCAAGAAGTGTCTTCTATGTTGTACTTAATGTTGAACAAATTTAATTAATATCTCACTTCCAGAAAGTGTTTCAGAATGTTTTCAGTCTTGGGAGTTACAGTACTTTTTTGGCCCACATGAGGTTATGATCTTTTCAAGCAGTCTGTGATAGGGGAATGTTTCAGCTTGGTACACCCAATGAAATAATGATAAATATCACTTGAAGACCATCCAAATTATTGTAATGTTGCGTTTAATTTACTGTGGCTACCAAAAGCATGATTTATTTAAACATTTGATGTTTTATTTTCAGCCCATTGGATCACCTGCCTCAAGAATAATTCAGTTGAAAAAGGTAAGTAAGATAAACACATTTCCCTCAGCATTATGAAGCATTGTTTGGCCTAATTCGGAGGCTGTCATAATTTATTCCAAAGACGATATTGTACAGTGTGTGTGTGTGTGTGTTTGACAGAAAGTATTTCCTAATGGTACCAGTCTCAATTATAATACTACATTATTTTCAGTTTGCCCCAGCCAAAATGTTGACAATGCATACTCTAGCACAAGCTTTACATCTACCTATAGGTTTAAGCTTGAATGTACCAAATAGCATTTGAAGGTTTGGTAGTTTAGAGTAAACTTCTTTATCTTGTAGAAAATTAAAATATTGTTGGATTATCCAGGTCAGCAGTAGGATCTTGTTATTTGCCTGTAGTTGCAGTCTAACGTTTTTTTTACGTTTAACAGGAGGAGAGTATTGATGAAATGACTCGTGAAGTTCTAAGTGAAAGGTATGTCAGCTTTTGTATGTGCTTTCATTGAAATAACATGTACTAATGAATAAACCAACAAACTTCTTGATGAGTGATTATGCAAGGGAATAAACCAGGGAGCTTTACAGTGTATAGCTCCCTGGAATAGACGAATGGATAAATTAGTTGTTTGATAGTTGAATTGATTGATTGATTGATTCATTGATTCATTGATTGATTCATTGATTGATTCATTGATTGATCAATCGAACGATGGAAGGATTAATGATTGAATGATCGAACAAGCAAACAAAGGAAAGAACCATTTTTCAACAATTAAAAACCTAGACGGGGGAGAATGGTTTGTTCTGATGAATGGAGGATCCAGATCAGGTAAATTACTGCCTCATAGTTTTTGCAAATGATAAAGTCCCTCCACAGTATCGTTTGCTTTTGGAGCAAAAAAATTGTTACCCCTAAAATGTAGGCAAAATGATATCTCATGACCAATATAGTAAGCCACATAGCCTTTAGCCTTATAGACCTATAGACTTTATCTCCAACACGCAAACCTTACAGTAGGTTGGATTGAAGATTTTTTGGTTGGAAAGTACCTGCATTCGTCATTTCTTTCTCCGTTTATCAGATAACGAATTACGCAGTGCTGAGGTAAAGCCCCGGTAAAGTAAACGCTTTGATAAGTTATAAGAAGATGGCTTAGAGCTTGGAAGTATTTTACTGTCTATTAGCTGTGCTGTGCAAACTGGAATGTGAGATTGAATGATTGATTGATTGATTGAATGAATGAATGAATGATTGATTGATTTATTGATTGATTGATTGATTGATTGATTGATTGAAAGACAGACAGACAGAATATGATATTCCTTTATCCTTTTGGCAGCAATGATAGTCCAACCCTCAATGCTTTTACGTATTTTGCAAAGCGTTTTTGAAATAGTCCTGTTCCCATACGACTCTCTGGAAACGGACCATTATTGACTACCAAGAAGAACGAATTCTTTGATTTAACACCATGATTAGTTTTCCTTCAGCATTGTCGGCTCAATAGCGTTAGGTTATTTCCTTGTCTGTGCTGCCAGCAGCGCAACTGGCACAACTATACGCTAGAGACACGAGACGTGACAATTTTGCAGGGGATCGGTCAGGGTTAAATTTTGGGGTTATAGGGTTTTGGGAATGGGATAGTTTTATGTTAGGGTTAGTTTGTAGGCATTGGGTTAGGGTTTTATGATTAGGGTTAGTTTCAGGGTGAGGGTTAGTTATTTTTGGCGTAGGATCTAGTAGTTGTAGGGACTTGGTTTCAGGATGAAAAGTCCGTCTCAAAGGACGTGTGATAGGGTATATTCTGCGATTTTTTATAATGCATTAGATGAAGATATAACGCCAAGTAAGATCAATATCGGCATATCAACTATTGCTGTTTCGAAGGACCTAAACTCATTTGTATATCTTCACTATAGAGAAAGTCGTCGAAATGCCAAAAATCGTAGAAATTCGAGAACACGAGTATTTCTCGATTTTAGTTATTCCTAGAATAGTGCATCTCTTCTCCACAATCGAAAGATACCAAGCTCGTGGTCATTGCTCCTAGGATAGCCTAACACAGCATAGGTTCCAAATCTTTAAAAAGGCTGATGTAAAATTGAGTGACCTATTTCTTTGAACTGAATTACTTCAAAGAAACTTGAGCTATTTCTCTGTAATTCTACCGTTGGGATTTTTTGAAATCTTCAATATTTTCAGAATTAGAGTGTTTTTCTTCTTTTTCAAGAATTCAAGAAAAATTTTCAAATAAACTTAAAACCATCGTAATTTCTAAACTGTTTGACGCAATATGAATTAATTTCGAAGAAAACCATAGTTTAGAAATGCCTACAATATGGTATCAAGCAAAAATCTGTCACTCTTCTGGTTTATGATTTAGAAATTTGATGGCGTCACATCCTCAAATGAGTTAGAATATAAAATACGCTGTAGTTTCGAAAAATGTTCAAGATTTCTGCAAAGTTAAACGGTAGAATTATAGATAAGTATCTAAAGTTTCTTTCAAGCCATTCAATCAGAAGAAATATGTCATTGAATTTTACACCCACCTTTTTATGCTGAGTTAAAGATTTGGAACCTATGCTGCCTAGCAGTGGTCAATTCAGTGGCAGGTGGCATTTAATTTGAGACGGATTTTAGTTGTGTAGAGTGAATCACATTTTTCCACTGCGCAGTATGCATGGCCTTAATCTGACAACCAAGAAATTTGCATCATTGTAGTGGAAGTCTTCTAATCTCAAAATGTTTCTGTTAGCTTAATGGATTTTCTCTGTAGCTTCCATTTTCTCGTGGGACTTTGGCAGGTGTCCCTCACTCAGGTCTTTGCATATTTCATTAGAATCCAGGGATTGACAAACGCGAATAGCGAGGTTTCAGAACAAAATAAGTTCGAAGAAACACCGCAGATTTTAAGGTTTTGCTAATGACCTGATTACAGGTACGACTTAAATTCTGGTTTCTATTGTAAATTACTGTTTGATGTGGATCGGGTTTTTACCCAAGCTGCTTTTTGTTTCAAGGAAAATATTGCCGCAAGTTGGATTTTTGCGAAAATCCTAAACCGCGAAACAGTTCTTTCCCGGCTGGTTTCGAAAACCTACATACATTTACAAGATCATCCAAACTTAACTGTGCCAATGATATGTTTTCTGCCCTGTTCTGTCAGTGAACTATTTATCCAGACACTACGTAATAACTACTTACGAACTACCGGGTGAGCCAGACAAAAGTTCCCACTGTCGAAAATTCGTAGCACCACCAGTACTTCATGGATTTGAATGATTCAAATTCTAGTTAAGAGCCAAAAGATCAAAGTATTTTTGTGATTTTTTTCGTCTTCTTACGAGCACAGCAAATATTGGTAAATTCAATTTTACAAAAATTTCATNAAAGTCCAACGGTAGAATTATAGATAAGTATCTAAAGTTTCTTTCAAGCCATTCAATCAGAAGAAATATGTCATTGAATTTTACACCCACCTTTTTATGCTGAGTTAAAGATTTGGAACCTATGCTGCCTAGCAGTGGTCAATTCAGTGGCAGGTGGCATTTAATTTGAGACGGATTTTAGTTGTGTAGAGTGAATCACATTTTTCCACTGCGCAGTATGCATGGCCTTAATCTGACAACCAAGAAATTTGCATCATTGTAGTGGAAGTCTTCTAATCTCAAAATGTTTCTGTTAGCTTAATGGATTTTCTCTGTAGCTTCCATTTTCTCGTGGGACTTTGGCAGGTGTCCCTCACTCAGGTCTTTGCATATTTCATTAGAATCCAGGGATTGACAAACGCGAATAGCGAGGTTTCAGAACAAAATAAGTTCGAAGAAACACCGCAGATTTTAAGGTTTTGCTAATGACCTGATTACAGGTACGACTTAAATTCTGGTTTCTATTGTAAATTACTGTTTGATGTGGATCGGGTTTTTACCCAAGCTGCTTTTTGTTTCAAGGAAAATATTGCCGCAAGTTGGATTTTTGCGAAAATCCTAAACCGCGAAACAGTTCTTTCCCGGCTGGTTTCGAAAACCTACATACATTTACAAGATCATCCAAACTTAACTGTGCCAATGATATGTTTTCTGCCCTGTTCTGTCAGTGAACTATTTATCCAGACACTACGTAATAACTACTTACGAACTACCGGGTGAGCCAGACAAAAGTTCCCACTGTCGAAAATTCGTAGCACCACCAGTACTTCATGGATTTGAATGATTCAAATTCTAGTTAAGAGCCAAAAGATCAAAGTATTTTTGTGATTTTTTTCGTCTTCTTACGAGCACAGCAAATATTGGTAAATTCAATTTTACAAAAATTTCATGGTTGCAAAATGACGGAAAAAGGGCTTAAAACACTTGATCAAATCGCTAGGACTCTCCTCACACAGAACAATACGCACGGGCGTTTGACCTCTCTCAAGAGTAATAAGACATAGATTCTCAAACAGATACAAAAGATTTTCAACCCCATGGCAATAAATGTGCAGACAATATCTCTCTCCCATGAGTAATTGCATTTTCTCTGCTGTTCTGAGCGAGGCGTCCTTTATGATTTGATGAAGTATTTTAGGCCTTTTTCAGTTATTTTGCAACCACCAGTTTTTCTAAATTTTAATTTACCAACTTTTCCTGTGCTTGTTACAAGGCGAGAAAAGTCACAAAAATTCTTCAATCTTGTCAAGCAAATATTGATTCATTCCAAACCATCCAGTACTCTTGATGCTATGAATTTTCAAAAGTGGCAACTTTTTTCTGGTTCACCCGGTCGGTACTATACAACACTCTACAAGGAGGATTCCAAGAGGAGCAGAATATCATGATTACCCCCTGGCCTCAAACGTACACCCATAATTTAACTAATTATAAAACGGGGGGAATGCTACATACTGAAACTTCTTACAAATAAATACTTGAACTGGTTTCACATTGGACGTCAGGCGAACATAAACGACAACAATGAAGAAATCAGAACCCCGGCCGAAAGAACAACTACGACCTGTCACAGCGCCCAAACCAGGTTCCCCATCGCTCAAGACACCGTTTTTTTTTTTTTTTTTTTTTTTTTAAGCCTAATATCAAATTTGACAGGCGTACAAAGAATACAGGAACGGGACTGTACGATAAGGAACTTTGCGAAAAGGGTATGGTGGTTGAGTGATGTATAGCTAGATTCAGGTGATCTTAATCAAATCGACTAGTTGCTGAGTTGCGTGGATGTATTGTGGAGACAACTCAAATATATTTCTGTCGAGGTCATTTGGGAGGTCTTCATCACCAAATTATATAAATTGCATCAATACCTCGTTTGAGAGATCGATATATCCAAATGGTCGTAGTAATGCAAGACCATAAATCCTTAGTCCCAATATCTCATTAATTCGTTCCTTTCTCCATTCAAAAGGGAGAGGGGGTACTTTTTTCAGACACCCTTCAGTATAGAGATTTCTAATTGTATTCATATTTAGTAATTTGTTTATATTTTCCCTTCAGAAATGTGACTTCTGAGATTCAACTAAGTCAAAGCTGGGGTGAAATGAGTTTACTGGTAAGGATTCACTTGATACATCTATTCGTTTTGCATTGAGGTCTTCGATCATCTATCTTCTCTTGGTTTGAGTTTTTAGTGTAAAACATATTACCTAGTCTGAAATTTATGCATTGATGCAAAACCAATTATTGTATATTCAGTCCAAATAGAAATATGGAAAAATAATCATGTTATGGAAATAACTATGGGTGATGACATAAAAGAAGCTTTAGATATATCACGTATCTTGGACTTAGAATAGATTCTGAAAAGATTAACTATGGTTTAGAAATATATGGCTCAACAGCACATAAGTATCGAAAGGAATTGCAGGTGTTGCAAAACAGACTACTTAAAATCATGATCTTCAAAGACTATATGTTTTCCATCAACCTACTTCATAAAAACCTAAAGATCCTAAAAATAGCAGACCTCTATGAAACAAACATCCTGAAACTAATGCATCACATCCACTATAATAAAGATCAACTGCCTGATGCATTCAAAACTTATTTCATAACAAATGAAGTGCTACACAAATATACTACAAGGCAAGCGATAGATCATCGAATCTATAAATCGCGTAAAACTTGGGGGGATAACACTTTTAGAAACAAGGGTGCCCGGTTATGGAACAATCTGCCAAAATCAATAAAAAACATAACCAAAATAAAACAGTATACTATAAGCCCCAAAGCGTTCAAAATAGCGAAATATTGTCAGTCATAAAACCTCAAATCAGAATTATCATTTTATGAACAATTAATCGTTCATCAATATATATCTATCGTGACATTGCTGTAATTTTCGATATTTACTCATATTTTTCCTTTCTTTTTTGCATTTTAATTTAACGGCCAAAGCTAGATAAGCTATGCTTTACTTTGGTCGTATGGGAAACAGATCTTTATGAATATATACCGGGTGTGCCAAAATGATGTATTATTGTTTGATTGCTTACATGTTCATAACCAATGAACCGATTTTCAAACACTTTGTTTTAGTTGATTGCCTAAAGTCTAAATTGTATTTTAAGATTTGGTTATGGTTTTACCAGTTTTTGAAAATCGGTTCATTGGTTATGGACATATAAGCAATCAAACAATAATACATCATTTTGGCACACCCGGTATATACCTGTATACAGGACTAACAGTTTGGTATACAGGACCATACAAATGGGGCACACATTTTTCTGGGACACCCTGTATACGGAAAGGGCGTTGTTGATGGTCCATCAGCAACGCCCTTTTTCAGTATACAGGGTGTCCCAAAAATTTGTGCCTCATTGTATGGCTCCTACGGAGAAACTATACATTATTTTTAAGCTCACTACACAATGACCCTCAACTTTGCGCTCATCTCATTGAAGTGAATTGATGTTGTTGTTTTCGCTTCAGTGAGGGCTTTATTTCCCAACTCGTCTCAAAACGGCAAGAATTTTCCTGCGGGGCGAAGATCATTGCCCCGACCAATCAGGATGCAAGACTTGAAATAGTTTTATCAAAACTTTCTTTGGTATGAATGTCTTGAGAGGAATTGTATGTAATTTGCCGTTATTCCAGAAAAAAAGCGCATTTTCTTGTCATTATTAATTTCATAATTACAGCTTTCTTTGTATTGCTGCTAGCTTTAATGATATTACGTCATCAACTTGCTAAATCCTAAACCAAACAAGCTACAGGCTTTGCTTACCATCATATTGCAGACATTTAGGTTTTCTTGGGAGCGCTAATATTTTGCTTCTATTCATTTAGCAGTTTTGTAGCCTGCGTGCAGACTCTACAGTTAGTCAGTGCGGAGGAGGGAAAAGGAGAAGGAAGCTTCCTTCTCCTTTTCCCTCCTCCGCACTGACTGACTGTAGAGTCTGCACGCAGGCTACAGTTTTGGCGCTTTCAACGTTTTCGTCCCAAACCTTGGCTGGGTTGTTTTCTTCCTCCCCTTTTTTATATCTATAATGTATTCCAAATAAAGTTTACAATACACATTACGAACTACATTACATACAAAATTACTCTACAATACTACCAGGACGATCAACCCCGGGAGCAAAAGGTCGTGTCTACCCCGAGGCCATTAAATAAAGATAAGAAAGGAAAAGAAACTACTTTAACTACGCGACCAAATCGGGTGGCTTATGAAGGGATGGGTAAGTGGCTATAGAAATTCACTCGAATGGACCAGTTTCATGGATAAAATGTAGCGTAAGCTCAAGAGTATGTCTATTTAGTGAAATGGGAAAATCTATATTGCTATACAATAAAAGTTGTAATAAAGCTTCATTTGCAAGATCCACATATCCAAGTGGTCGTATTAATGCATAGATTCGTGATCCCTTCCATGAGTTTCTGTAAAGTTCATTTGTCTTGGTTTATATAAAGCTTGTTTATTTCATATTTCAGACGGAGAAATCGCTTAGTTTTACAGATGAGAAAAGAGATAATAACGAAGAAGCTAGAAGTGCATTTTCTTCTCCTGTTGCGTCACCTTCACCTGTTCGATTTTCTTGCGAGCCAAGGGTAGGTCCCATTCCATTGTAAGAACGGCATGGTTTTAATTGCTTTAAACTACGATAGGTAGTAATTTACTGCGGTAACATTGGACGGACATGCTTCATTGTATCTTTTCATATCAACAGCTCAATTTCGTTTTTAAAATTCACTTTTGAAAACAAGTCTTTGGGGCTTAATCCAGGATTTACGATTATTGAATTGTTTCATTTCAGATCTCACGTGCCAGAAGTTTGACACCTAGTCCTGGCCCTTTACCAATTAGTCCAAAATGTCGAACAATTAGGTAAGCATGAATTTTTTATGAGTTTCCATACTGTGTGCCATATACACATGGCAGTTTTTTTAGTAGCTCAATCTATTTAGCTGTCAAGTGATACCAGGAAACGTATTCTATAAAAATTTGCTATATAAATATGGTAACAAACCAAACTTCTTGAGGTATTTATGACCAAACCCTTTTTTGCCTTGTTTTTCTAGAGTATCGTATAAGTATCGTGATGAAATTTACAGTATGTTTCTGCAGTAATGTTAGCAACACAAAAATTGTCTTCCAAGATCTGCGACCCTTCTCAATTCCTTCTTAATTTCATTTTAAGAACATGTTCGGTACGCAGTGTGCTTAACAGGATTTAATGCCTTTAATCTTGTTAGTTTTTTAAGATTTACAAAGTTTTATGTCCCCAACAGAAGAAATTTCTAATATCACATTAGGTGTTTATGGGAAAATATTGACCTTTGTTCTCCAGCGTTTTCATGATCAAAATCCATTTAAGATGTCCTCTAAAACCTTGCTAGTTAGGTTATTATTCATTTTGAGAGTTAGATGTTATTTTAATGTTAGTGCTGAGTATCTACTTTCTGTTCAGGAGAAGCCTGAGTCCAAATGGTCTTCGGCCGAGTGCCTTCACATCAAAACGAAAAAGTAAGTTTGGGTTTGCTATATTGGGTTTCCATTGTTACTCGTAACAGTTACTTGTTTTTCATTTCATCTTCAATTACTAGTTAAAACCGGTTTTATTAATCATGTGAGTTGTTTCATAATTAGTACTATAGATAGGCACGTGTTGTTCCCTGTTTATTAGCACGAGTCTCAGTGCCGGAACGTACTTATATCTACTTAATCATGTCTTAATCGTTTACGTCTAATATTTGAAATGTCACAATTTACTGGATTTGTCAAACATGGACATGTCAATATTATTAACTCGGATTTGTCGATCAATTACTATTTGCACTGGTTTAGCCCAAGCATTTTCATTTTGTCATCTTGCTCAGATCTAAAACTCTTCGTCGTTGCACTGATAACAAAATTCCTCATCAGACTGAGATTTTCCAAGCATATTTCAACTGTTACAAGTGATTATGATTTGGGGGTCGGGGTGGTCGAAAATGAGTTTGAGTGAATATAGGGCTCAAATTCTATTACAGTTTTCTTTGAATTAAGTGGCTTGGAGTGAACTTAGAATTTTTTGCTGTAAATCTGCTGTGGAAATTATAATATCTTGATTAGTTTCAGAATGGCAGCACTTATTGAATTTGAGGCTATGACGTCATCAAATTTCTAAATTCTAAACCAGAAAAGATACAGATTTCTGCTTGCCACCATATTGTAGACCTTCATAAACTATGGTTTACTTGAAGGTTATATCATTTTTCTTCTATTGGTTTAGGATTTACAATGATTTAAATTTTTTCAAAATTGTTCATGAATTTTTTCAAAAATTATCAAATTGCTGCCATTTTGAAAAAAATCACGATATCAAAAGATTTCCACATCAGATTTACAGCAAAGTACCATAAGTTCCTTTCAAGCTATTCAATTCAAAGAAAAATAGCATACAATTTAACACCCACCTTTTTAAAGATTTGAAAGATTTGAGCCCTATGCTGATTGAGTGTAGTCTTAATCATGAATATTTCTCGTTTTGTTTGGTCTATTTTTAATCAATATCTCTTCATATTTTTTTCTTGTCTATAGTTGATCCTGATGATGACGATCAGCCAATGCTCCTACAAAAAAGATTATGCACTCAACTATCATCGACAAGTAGTGCATCCACAAGCTCCTCCCCAGATCACCAAAGCATGCCATTCGACGCGGTTCATTTGTCATTTGATGATGACTCAGGAAGCGAACATTCGTTGTCTAGCAACGCAACACCAACGTCGATCAGTCCAATCATTGTAAATCACTCGAATCCATTTTTCTACGATGGAAGATCCTCGCAGACATTTCCATTCCTGAAACCTAGGTATGTTGCGCCTCCGTCTCCTCTAGCCGCTGGGATGCAGAGCGCCAGTATGAACAATGATACTAGGAAAAATTCGCTTCATGGAGGGGCGACTTATGCATTCACACCCGTAAAAGATTGAATAATTGAGACTGGCGTTATATAGCAATTATGAATAGCATAGGGTAGGATTCAAACTGTCAAATCTTTAAAAAGGTAGCTTTAAAATTCTATTACATTTTTTTTGAACTGAAAAGGACTGAGGGTACTTTGCTGTATAATTTGCCGTCGAAATTTTTCGATATCTTGGTTTTTTTAGACTGGCAGCTTTTTAATGTTTTTGAAAGATTCATGGAAAGTTTTGAAAACACGAGAATCATCGTAAATCCTAACTCAAGTGAGGAGATATGATACAGTTGTCAAGAAAACCATGGTTTATGCAGGTCTAAAAGACGGTAGCAAGTAGAATTATGTGGCTCTCCTGGTTTAGGATTTAGAAATGTGATGACGTTGCAACCTCTTGTATGATGAATGCCGCCATTTTGAAACTGATCAAAAATATCGAAAAAATTTCACCTCAGATTTACAGGGAAGTACCCAAAGTTCCTTTCATGGCATTCAGTTAAAAGAAAAATGTGATAGAATTTTACGCCTGGGAACCTACCTTTAATTCTGCTAGCTAAAGATGCTTTGACATTTTTGGTTTCGCTTCTTCAGAGGCCGAACAGTTATCAGTTAGAGCAATACTACAAAAATGCTGTTTGGTCAACGAAGATATTCCAAAGTTCTGCAGAGAATGTTTCCGTCGAAACTTTCATATCCATCTTGCTGAGGGTTTTTAGATTGTTAGCTTAGATATGGAATCCAAGAGATCCAGATACAGCACACTAGACTGATTATATGGCCGCTATTTATAAGCTGCCGAACGCTCTAACTACGACTTATAATCAAAAACCATTATTTTATTTCTGCCTCGTTTCGATAAGGGCCTAGGCAGAAAAACATCACCGATTTGAAAACTTTAGTAAATCAGTTAATTTTTGGCAAAAGCAAGAAAATAGTACATACGTACGAAATTTGACGTTGTGTACAACTGTTCTCATGGTATTCTAGCTCGTAAGACTTGTGCTGTCATGCCAAGTTCCTTGAAACTCTGCTTTGAGCTTCGAGTTACAGCTTTTCAACATCAATCAATCGAATTTGCACAAGAGCCTCGTTCCGAAGGGCATTCAAAAATCGTAAGTCGGTCCAAAAAAGTGCCGTAAAGTTTGAGTCTTGAGTCCCAGTATGAGCGGTCTCGATTTGGTGTAGTAATCTCGTTTTGAGTAGCGATTACTGGGACTCATCGCAATCAGTCTAACAGGAAACGCTGTGAAACCCCATATTTATTACAGTTTTATTTCACTATGAAGTACTCTATAACGAGGACAGGCAAGATTTTGGATGAAGTCGCTCATTTTAGCACGTTTTATTTACTCCCGTAATATAGCTCTTGAATTCAAAGCCCAAAAAATAACAAGCAATTCTTTTCTTGAACCTAAACAAGCAACCGAAACTATCTCAAAAATCAGAACACAACGGCAAATTTATCAGAGCCAAGCAGAATAAGATTCCCGTAGAGTAAAGCACCAATTTTGGTAAAGAAACTTACAATAATACGATAAGAGTGCAGCAAACAAAGTTTTTGTCAACTAGTTTGAAACGACTATTTCTGCCTCGTTTCGATAAGGGCCTAGGCAGAAAAACACCACCGATTTGAAAACTTCAGTAAATCAGTTAATGCTTGGCAAAAGCAACAAGAAGGTACCTACGTACAAAGTTTGACGTTGCCTACAACTGTTCTCGTGGTATTCTTGTTCATTCATAAGACTCTGTTCTGTCATGCCATGTTCCTTGAAACTTTGCTTTGAGCCTCGAGCAAACCTAATTTTCCCCTGAAATTACAAATGTTTGTTGAAAAATTTTCTGTCTGAAGTTTATCTGTCGAAGTTTCATCTGTGTAACCGTCCCATTATTTCACACAAACACTCAAAGTTGTAAAAGAAAGCGTCTAAAGTTTATTCTTCATCTCTTAAAATATTTATTAGTCTATCGTGTAACATAGTGGAAAATATTTCAAAAAGTTATGTTAATGTAATATGTTAAGTTGTCTCCTGTTTTTTATGTATAAAATCTTAGATAGAAATCGATTAGTAACTATTGTTAATAATGTTCAAAATCATTAGAAATAATTAGGATTCAGAATGTTTGTTTGATGTACACATGTACAAAAAGTTGTTGTGTTGTTGCCATCCACTTTTTCCAATATGCCGACGAATTGTTTGTTTTATGGTATTTATGAAATGTAGATACTTCTGTTGATTTTAGTATCTGCCTATGTAGGTCATGTGAAGAAAATGGACGTGCACGAGTTGTTCTTCCTTGTTTCTCCGGCCTTCGTCGTCAATGTTGTTACAGAGATTCTTATAGAAAATTGCCAACCTTTGGAAATATTTGACTGTAAAGCGATGCTGTAAAGTAACTGTAGAGTGAAACTGTGAAGTGATTGTAAAGCGAAGTAATGCTTTATGGTTGCCTTTTTCGCTAAACTCAGCCTATTTCGAGGATGCTGATGCTTGAGCAAAATGAAAGGCAATAGGCCTGCCTTTTTCAATGACATTAGTGGCTGTTGAAAGTACTAATATTTGACCAAAAAGAAAGGCTGTGTGCTTACCTTTTCATTGAAATTTGCAGTCTTGAAAACGTTGATTATCTGCGACAAAGTAAAGCTGCTAGCTTACTTTTTTCACTGAAATTGGCTGCTTTTGAGAGTGCAAATCAGTATTTTAAAAATCGGACGATTTTAGTAGAACAGGTATGCGTGCAGCCTTACTTTTTGATAGAAAATAGTTCTTTGAAAACAACTGTATTCAACGAAAACGACTAGCCTATAGTCTTGCATTTTGGTCAGCAATAAGTATTTTGATCACAAATCATTGACCAAAACTTAAGGCTTTTGTTTGCTTGTTTCTAAATTGCTTTTTTTGCAATACAGTAGTGTCCCGCATATAAGAAACACAAATTTAAGAAACACAGACCCTGATTTTGCAAAATAATGCCCCATTTTATAAGAAACTAGTACAGGTCTGAAAAAAACCTTGTTTCTTATTTAACAAAACTAAGCAAAAAAACACCTTCCTGGAATAATTATATCATTTCCTAGAAGTGAAAATTTACGAATGCAAATCAAAATGATTATGTTTTTTATCACAATCATAAAGCCTGTGTCTGAGTAGTTGATTCATAGTGCATAATTTATCTAATAAGAAACTTTACCCTGATTTGAATTTTACCTCATTTTATACGGAACATGTCAGACCTGAAATTGATAAGGTTGTTTCTTATATGTGGGACACTACTGTAATTGACCAATTTTGAAAATTCCTATCTTTTACCAAAATATAAGGCTACAGGCTTACTTTTTTGCTAAAATTAGCTGATTTGGAAAAGCCTTATTTTCAGTCAAAAATAAGGCTATGGGCTTGCCTTTCTCGCTAAGTCTAGCCGATTTTTGAAAATCCTTATTTTGGACTAAAATTAAGATTATAGGCTTACCCCTTTTGCGAAGATTAGCCAGTTTGAAAATCCTAATTTCAACCCAAAAGTATGGTTATGGGTTTAGTTTTTTGCTAGAATAAACCGATTTAGAAAATCTTTATTTTTGACCAAAAAGTAAGGCCATAATAGGCTTACTTTTTTGGCTATAGAGGATTTTGAAAATCCTTATTTTGACAAAAGTAAGGCTACAGGCTACTTTTGTTTGCTAAGATTAGAGGATTTTGAAAATCCCTATCTACGACCAAAAAGTAAGGCTTTTGGCTTTCCATTTTCGCAAAAATTATCCAATTTTGAAAATCCTAATTTTCGACAAAAGTAGGGCTACAGGTTTACATTTTTCGGCAAAATTAGCCGATTTTCAAATCCATATTTTCAAGCAAAAGGTTAGGCTATTGACTTACCTTTCTCGCTAGAATTGGTAGATTTTGAAAGTACTTATTTTCGACCGAAAGTATCACTGTTCGCTTGCCTTTTGGCTCTTGTTTGCTCCTTAGGAGTGGTAGTTCACTAAGTTTGCAGCTTATTGCCTCAATTAAGAGGCTTATTGCCTGAATTAGAAATTAAGATGGTAAAAGTTTCCGCACTGTTCGATGGTCTTCTTCACTAAATGCGCTTGAAATTATATTAAAGAGACTGAAGGTCACAGCTGACAAATACATAACATCTTTATGAGAAACAGTGAATCTTTATTTACAAAATTAAATTTTCATATACCACATTTCAAAAGCTTTAAAAATTTATTTAGTTCATAACGTAAATATTGCCTAAACAATTTCGCCAAAATTAACCGATTTTGGGAGTTTTTTTGGACAAAAATTGAGAGGCTATAGGCTTATCTTTCTTGGTTGCCTAAGTGCCTACTTTATTATATTTGGAAATCAAAATTCACTTTTGTCTTATTTCCTCTCTACAGATATCCGATTTCTTAGTAACATCAATAATACGGCAGGAACATGTATCCAGCTATCATATGGGACTGCATAAGAACTAGCGTATTCATGGTCTTACATTAAGCTACCGTATTTTGAAAATAAGAAACAGCACATCATAAAGTTATGGAGCACACGACAAGCTTGTTGTGAGAGATTGCCGTAAAAATGAAAGGAATGTTAGCAATAATAGCAAGTTAATGTCTACGTTTTGTTTTCACGCGCTAGTCTGTCCAAAAATTCTTGACATAGAAAATCGTGCATCTCAAAATTTCCCTAAAATTTCCTTAAAGGGTCTGCTTCATCCAGCATTCCTTGCACGTGCCGTCTCTTGGTTTTCCTTTGTTGTCGCCATTTTCATCTTTAAATAACATTTTCTCAGTATTTTTTAAGATTCAGAAGTGCCTCCTCCAGTGCTAGGTGCCCTTCTGAAAACTGCATCCTTCCAAGGTAAAACTAAAAACTGCTTCCCTGGCCACTTCGAAAGAAATCTTATGCTGTTGCTAATTTGCAACAAAATGGAAGCTCCTCAAATGGTTTCTACTAATATCCCCAATGGTCATAGAAATCTAGCAGTCCCATGAAAACTCTAGCTGAAAATATCTCAATTTAAAATCACATTTCTCTTTTCGATATCCATAAACATTCTCCACTTTCACACAATCCGCTTTTTCATCCAAGATGCGACAGTCGTATCCTGCTAAGTTTAACTGTTTCTGTATAATTGAAACGAATGAATCAATTTCCTTTTTACTGACGCCTTGAATCACAAAATCAGGACTCGCCAATCTGTTAGCAAGATAGTCAAAAGTTTCAGAGCTTTGCTTTAGGCCATTTTTCGTAGTTTTTGTGACAAGAATATCATGTTGTGCCCCAACACACGATGGTTCATCTGACAACATCTCAAACTCTTCTTCCGATATGAAAATTAGTTTTGAAGATGATGATAAATTTTCAAGGCATTTATTTTGTCCTTTGATAATCATTTCTCTTTTCCAGTGTCCAATTTGGAATTTTTCGTTCAATGAATGCTGAAGCTTGTCTCGAAATACAGTTGGGTATATTTCTAATGCATCGATCAGACCTTGCAGTTGGAAGTATTCTGCATCGATGAGAACCTAAAAAAAGGAAGAAGCTGTTGGAACCTCGCAAGATCACTGTAGCTTGTCTAATTCTGTTCCTTTCGATTGTCCTATTCATCCAATCAGTGCCACGACTGTATGCCTTTAAAGATGTCTACTGCTGTTAAAAAAAGACTCAAAGCATAATCGTGAAAGACTTCCCGAATGGTAATCAACACATTTCGCAGCAGCCACAGCATAAAGATACAAGCGTGAACTGAGATCATTTAAAGGGGCCTTTGCAACCAGCATGCTTTGCAATCAGCATTCTTTTCTGTACTCTCTGTTGTCATCATTGTCTTGTTCCACAAAAGATAAATTCACCCACCTCAAGCCACGCTGGTTGCAAATGCCCATTTAATCATCAACTGGAGAGGCAGCAGACTGAATTCAATTCAATAACACGTGATACAATAAATCTATAAAGTCTAAATCAAGCTCACCTGAAGAGCAAGCTGTGCTGGAGGCAATGTCCCATTTTCACGTAGAAAAGCAAGAATATGCGAGAAGTTTCTCCCGTCTCTGTCAATAAAATATCGGCCATCTTGATCCTTGGGAACTTTGTAGCGTCCACTGAACAAGGCAGCCAGCATCGAATTGGGATCTTTCAACAAAGTCGCTCTCGTTGTTGTGAAAATTGTACCACCGACGTTCAGATTTATGACATCAGGGAAAATCTAGAAAGGAGAAGGATGCTTAGGCCCATTTTATGAGTCGTGCCACGTCGCACCAAACCATAGGAATTTGAGTTCGACTGAGGTTCGACACAATAGTGACGCATGCACACAGTAGACTTATGACGGTGAGTCTCTCGTTTCCCTTGTTGATGGCGCTTCGGTCAACAGAGAGACTCATTCCCCTACGCTTGTACGCTTGTAGAAACGGAATATCTCCGTCCTGATTCTACTAATAGACCTTTTCGCTATTCTACACAAGGTTCGATTATGTGGCGTTGGAGCTTCTATCACTATTGTATACATTCGAAAATTCTACAAATGTATCAGGCTATCGTTCGATTCGAATTCTTTTTTCGAATCTTAGCTAAAAGATCTATTTGGCCTAAATCAATCTTCTACTTTTTTCTCAGTGGAGCGACAACAACAACAACAATTCAACTCAATTAGATGAGCGTAACTAGAGGGTCCTTATGTAGTGAGGCTATGCACACAGTGGGTATGGTTGGTTGGGTTGCACATCCACAATACACAATACTGCGGGATGGTGCGACTGCTTTGCTATCTTTTTCTCTACTGCAAACAATTCCAAAAGCCATATTTTTTAGACCACAAAAATATCGAACTTTAAAATCACACTAAGCATCCCAAAAAATGGGACAATAACATGCGTCAAAACGTTGTTTCTAGCAATAATAACCATTGCTGACTGCAAATCGGAATATGCATGGTCGATTTAGCATTGATCAACGAAAAGCTTGAACTTGAACTTTAAGAAATGTCAAAATTGATGTCATAGGGATGATAACGCCATACTTTTTGCTAGTTTCACCAAAATGCAAAAACTTTGAAGCCGATCCAACATACTTGGGGAGAGAAATAACCACTTTTCGAATGTGTCATGTACTGACATCATCAGTAACGGGATACTTATAGAGATATTGGAAGGTCACATCTTCAAATATGAATTTCCGTACCCGATTGCATGGGAAACCGTCAACGCAGTATTGTTCAGGCTAGAAATCAAATTCTTAACGCCATTTCCCTGTCTAATAATCATTGAGTGGTTTTCTATTACTTCTCCAGTTCTTCCACGTAGATTTTTAAAAAGAATTACCTCTTCCAATGCAGTCTGTATATCCTCCATCAGGGACATCTGAAGTCTTTCAGACTTAGACTACCTTTAAAAAGTAAATACGAGAGATTCTGTCAAATGAGGTGTTTCAAACTTTGAGTAATTAATTTTCCGTAAAATAGATGGAAAACTTTCTTCAAAAGCTCTAATAAAGAAAATACGAGAGATTTGATCAAACGGGGCGCTTCAAACGTTGAGCATATTTGAGTAATCAATTTTTCACAAAATAGGTCGAAACCTTTTTCGAAAGCACGAAAGAATCGCGAACGACGCTTTTACACAAGGGTTGCATCTGTTGTCACATTTCAATGACTACATGTATCTTTATGAGAAACCAAGGTCCTTAAAATGATGATATATGTGCGGCCTTTGCTTTGTAGCGTGCCCGCAAAGGAAATTGGGTGACAACAGCTCTTCAAATCAAGAGTCGGTCAAGCCAAGAAAGGTCGAAACGTTACAACCTTCTTGGCCCTTAAAAAACGGACATTTCGATACTTGGTTTAAAGGGAATCGACATAGTTAAAAGTTGGCGCGGGCCAAGTTAAAAACATAATCTATTGTGTTCAACAACTTTGATGCCTGCCGTTTCATTGTGTAGTGAAGGAAACAATGAGTTTGTGGGCGTTTCTTCAGCCTATTTATAGCAGCTTGGCGATATAGCTATGTCTATTCCCTTAACGTGCTGCAAAAGACTTAAATATTTATGTATGTTTAATATTTAGGCCTGACCCTTTTCGTCATAAGATTCAACAAACAGATTTCTTTTTCGTTTAAACGAAGAACGTCTTGTGTAAACATTTCCATCAGACAGAGAATTCAAATTTTGGCCATGAGCATCGTTTCAGTGCTAAGAATCTCAACGAAGAATTAAAGTACAACGCTCGAAATAAAAGACAAGAAAAGAATACTTCAAAGAGAAAAATTGCTGAATAGCTTCAACACAGCAAGAACTGTGCAAAGTAAACATTTATGTAAAGCATTAGACATTACACATATAGCTCTTGTTGGGGAGATGAGATACGCTTTGTCCGAGGAAACTTATGTGTCCACCCGTGCAGTAGGTTAATGCTCATACGCCCTTTAGAGCTCCAACCCAAAACGCTACTGCGCATGAGCATTAACCTCCAGCACGGGGGGATACATACGTTTCCTCGGACAAACCGTATCTCGTCTCCCCAAAACAAGCTAGCATAGGGCTCAAATCTTTCAATCTTTAACAAGGTGGGTTTAAAATTCCATTACCTATATTTTTTGAACTGGATGGCTTGAGAGAAACTCAGGACATTTTGCTGTACATCTGCCGTGGAAATATTTTCACATCTTGATTATTTTCAAAATGGCGGCACTTTGATCATTTTGGGTAAAAATTCATGGAAAATGTTGATAAAATCTAAATCATCGTAGATCCTAAATCAATGGAGGAAAAATGATACAGTCTTCAGGGAAACCATGATTTAGAAGGTCCACAATATGGTGTCATTTATATCTGTAGCTCTTCGGTTTAAGGATTTAGAAATTTGATAACGTCACAGCCTGAAATATAATAAATGCCGCCATTTTGAAATTAATCAAGTCATCAACAA
This sequence comes from Aurelia aurita complex sp. Pacific, assembly GCA_004194395.1. NCBI lineage: Eukaryota > Metazoa > Cnidaria > Scyphozoa > Semaeostomeae > Ulmaridae > Aurelia > Aurelia aurita complex sp. Pacific. The sequence continues at coordinate 105,968 of REGL01000644.1, read as the reverse complement.
ATTTCGACAGCAGAGTTACAGCAAAGTACCCTAAGTTCCTTTCAAGCCATCCAAAGATTCAGTGAAAAATGTAATAGAATTTTACACCCACCTTTTTAAAGTTTTGAGCCCTATGCTCATATAGTTATAAATATTTCACCAGGGCAAGAGGTAAAAATTGAGCAAAGTCGCCATGATAATTGCCTCTGTTGCTTCTGATCTACAAATTTCGAAGCAGCACCAGGGTAAAGCTTTCCAAACATAACATGATATAAAACACATTACAATGAAAACAGCTATAAAGTTCTGCCAGAATTAGACGTGAATTGTGCAGAACTCTCATTACTTACTGATCTACAACTTTTAAAGCAAAGATAATATAAAAAGCATCGAAATGAAAACTGCTAGATATTTCTACCAGAACCAGAGGTCAAGATTGTGCAAAAAAGTTCTTGTGGTTGCTGATCTAAAACTTTCGAAACATAACATAACATAAAACACATTAAAATGAAAGCTGCTAGACATTTCTACCAGAACCAGAGGTCAAGATTGTGCAAAAAAGTTCTTGTGGTTGCTGATCTGAAACTTTCGAAACATAGCATAACATAAAACACATTAAATGAAAGCTGCTAGTCTAAATGTTCCTATCAGACGGGTCATGAATATTTTGCAAACCTCTCCTTTTTATTGCTACTCACCCTACAACTTCTGAAGCAAAACATGATATAAAACACACTAAAATGAAAACTGCAAAATGTTTTTACCAGAACGAGAGGTTGAAATTATGCAAAGTTTTCGTGATCTATACCTGTAATCTGCTTCCTTCTCCAAAGTCCTTGAAGAGCTTATTCTGCTTGAACAATGCAACGCTTCTTCATCAAACCATAAATTTCTCAGATAAATTTGCAAAACTTTCATCAACTTCAAAACCAAGGAAGATTGTGGTAACCAACAGGTTGCAATAACATTAGCAACTCCCAACAGCTGCTTGCATTTCCATTGGAAGATTTCTCGTTAGGCCGGAAGAATGGTTTGAATTATTGATAAGGAACTCGCAATATAAATTTCGTTGAAGCAGGCAGCTGGGCAGGATCTTATGGTCGCCCGATTCTATCCACCTGCGTATGTGT
>REGL01000644.1:67889-84201 GCA_004194395.1 Aurelia aurita complex sp. Pacific | reverse complement strand
TGCAGCTCAAGGATTTCGCTAATGACAGCGTCACACTTTCCGTCAGCTCATCACTGTTAATTTCCTTCTGTTGCATGTCGTGCAGTTGTCTGGGAGCTTCTTCTGATTCTGTCTCGTCTTGGCAAAAGCTTTGCTCGATTATTGCATTCTGAGAAATGCCAAATTCAACATAAACTCGCTCGACATCTTCAACAGATTGGATTGCAGTTGCTGCAGCTTCAGTCGTCTCTAGAAATTGCTCCATTTCTTTAATATCATTAAAACGACAATCTCCACAATTGCTCTCCTCATCCCAGTCCGAGTCCTTCTCGTCTATAACTACGTCAACTGGTAGGGGAAGGCTCGCTGCGTATTCCAATGAGTCTTGATAAAAATTGGAGCCTTGTTTGATATGGCTAATGAAGGTGCTGTCACCATCAGCTAGTCTTCCATCTGCACCTAACTCTGCTCTCTCAAGAGAAGAGTAGCCAAGCTGTGTTGATGTTAAACCATCTGTGCTGCTATCTTCAAGCTCCTTATTCAGCAGATCTTGAGGCGCAGTCGTTCTACCTCTGACCTCAGTTAGGAACTTTGTGACTTCCTCGAATATCTCTTGCTGTGGATTATCTTCGTCATCTTCAAATTCAGACCAATCGGATGATGATTCATATGTGCTGTCTTCATCAAATTCTTTCTTACGTGGACTTTGAAGAGTTTGAAGCATACCTGGCCTATCTTTGACTTTGTTAGTGAGCTCGGTGACATGTTCCAGAATTTCTTCTGGTACAGTGTAGCTGTCTTCTTCGGGGACAGGGAAGTGGGAAGGCGCAGCTGTTGTGGGATTCAGCATTCGATCTGACAATTCCCGTCTGCCAACTATTTCTTGGCCGTTTACTGCTACGCTGCCTTCATACAACTCAGATTCCATCCCATGTGGGAAGCTGTCCTCATTATCCTCGTTGAAGTCGAATGGCAGAGGCAGGCTTAACGCAAATTGGTATATGTCTTCAGGGGTGCTAATTTTTTCCTCTTGAAGACCTAGAAACGTAATGAATATATTGCCCTATTAAGATGTTGGATGTGTTTAAATAGACCTTTTTACTTCTTAGGAAAGAGGTTTGGATCGAGCGTCCAAATCTGGTAGATTTTGTGAAGGAAAACAAAAGCATGACCCCCGTTCTCAGTAAAAACATTGCTAGCTGTGGCAAGAAGTTGCCGCGGATCTCAACACTTTTCAGAGAGTTTGTTATCAACTACTTTGCGTAAAATGAGTTAGCAATGGGTTAGTTTATGCACAGACAAGTCTCATTAGTCATTTTGTTTTGTTTCTCGTTATTTTCATTCATTTTTAGCTGACTTTCGTTTCATTCGAATGACAACGGTTGAAAACAGCAAACTTCGATTTGCCATCTCGCAAAATAAGACCCTTGTATGGTCGCACTTTCTCTTGACTCTGTTACACAACAAAATCAGCTAACGATGAACGAAAATAATGAGAAACAAGGCCAAAGAGGCGAATAAAACTTGCCAGTGTATAAACTGAGCCACTCGTAAGTCAATTTGAGACATGCATGGAAACTGATTTGAACGCAACAACAAAATCCCTTTCTCTAAAATATGTATCAAAAACAAGCTTTCTTTTTGCAATACATTATTTCCATAAAAACTTGAAAGCAGCAGATCAGTATAGAAGTTTCTAGTTTTAACAAAGCATTTAGATCTAATGGCGGACACTGGGGGGTGAGGGGGTGCGATCGTCCCCCCCCCCCCCTCCAATATTGGCTAGAACAAAGATATTTTGTTCGAAAACAATAGAAATTAACAATGCTTTTTTACTGCAACAATAGCTTCGCTCCCCACCCCCCATTATTTGGCAAAGTGTCTGCCACTGCTTAGGTGTTACCACTCACACATTTCTACTTGGTTTCTCACTTTTTTAGATCAACAACTGTGATGTATGCTCTATGACTGATGGAGATAGATTTTTTGACATATTAAAGTAACTTTTGGCAGGACTAATAAGGGTAAAATGATATGCTTTCTGTGTTAGCTTTGAAGTTAGCTTTAAAAGTTTCTTACTGCTTCGTGCTTTTCAAACGTGGTGCACTGGGGATTTTTTTATTTCTTTTTATACAAAATAGTTTCTTGTATAAAACACTGTGTACATAATCAAATTTCGAACGCTTACCTAGCAAGAAACATTTTCCTTTGCTTGGCACAATTTGTTCCTCATCAACAAGAATGAATTTTTCAAGCAAGAAGGCAATTTCTTCAAAGCGTTCGTCTATATCCGCGAGAGTAGGATGACGCTGATAAACTCTGTGGAGAATACACTCGGATTCGTTCTGGATGACACAATCTGCTGAATCTGGATTGCGATCAGCTTCAGGGCACATGGTCTTGCCAATGATCTTCTCATGGTTGTTGTTGCAGACGCTTTCGTACGTGTTGACATCGTCAAACCTATCACTAATGTTGAGCATAGCAGTCCCATGATGAGGAAACTCTCGAGCATAATCGTTTGTACCACTGCAAAGAAAGAGAATAGCATGGACAAACAAAAATAAATAAAGAAAGGAAATATTAAAGAAAAGTACAACCAAAGCATGAAGGAGAAGTCTTCATAACTGCTTGGAATAATCAGAGTTAAATAAATTCTGATATCACAGACCTAAAATACATTTCAGCTTCCATATTAAACAATTCAAAATTATATATCCTTATTGTTCTTCCGCCAGAGGCAAAATTTCTCGTGTAATCCTACGTATTTCTGTCCGATCTTAAAGAAGACATTTACAGAAATCATTTATCATAGAAGGAAAACCGCAAAGTAAATTCGGGTCAAAAATAGCTGATTGTACTCTTGAAGAAAATGGTATAAAACAGAATAAACGTAAAGTGAAGCAATTGTCCTTCATTAGCTGCTGAGTTATCGTTTTCCAGGTACTGGATATCTCTTTAACTGTTGTTTTCTTTCGTCAGATAGACACAGCTTAATGTTCAAAAACAAGATGTTGTTATGTGACACATCTGCCTCTGTGAAAGACATCCAGTGTGAGTCCCCTGTGAGTCCTACCCATTGACCTGACAAGAGTGATGTCTCAGCAAACAAATTCATAGTGAATCCCAAATATACACAAGTAGGAATCTAAAGCGTTATCTATCATCAGTTTGCAAGAATCTTACAGTTCAAATGAACAGACAGCAACCGATAGGATCCAACAAAAATTTTCAAATAAACGCAAAATGAAGTGAAACTTTCACGACTATTGCTCCTCCATTCAGCACTTTAGGATTTTGATCGCATCTTTGCTTCTTTAAAATATACTCGGACAAAGAAAGGATCGATGCAAACTGACTTGGGCCCAAGCCGAAGCTCCTTCGTTGGACTTATTTTAAAGAAGCAGAACGCGATCGAAAAGATAATGGTGCTGAATGGAAGCGCAATGGTCATAGAAGCTTCATTTAAGCATGTGCTTGCTTTAGAAATGTTTGAGGGGTGTTACTGAGTGTTGAAAGCTAAAACTGTCTGGTAAATCCCGCCAGCACTCTACTAAAGTTTCTCTTATCGTCTCTTCTCTAGTATAAATCTTATCATTCACAAGGCTAATAAAGAGGGATCTATAAAGTTATCTACTATCGATTTGCAAATATACAGAATTCAAAAACTTCTTACCTTTCGATTGCTACTTCAAGCTTGCAAACATCGGTTTTCTTGGCAGCGAATGAGTCACTCTGCGCCATGATCGTTTATCCCACAAAAATCTCCGATAAAACTACCGAGAGCTGGCAAACAAGCGTTCTCTCGAATCTTAGAATATAGCAAATAAGCAAATAGTACGTAAATAAGTAGAAAATGTAATAAAAAGTAGTAAAAATAAGTAAAATTAGTAAACAATTGAGCGCATGTTAACACACTCAACTTCTTGCAACTATAACAAGGTCTGATTTGAAAGTGATCAATCTTGCATTATAACAGCAAATTTGATTATGACGTCACATATTAGCTGAATGCACAGCTCTGATTGGCTGACTTCATTTCAACGCCTTGCTAGTTTGATTAATCTGACGTCTAACTGGTGGCATAACACCCTGTGTAAAACTATTTAGCAACTAAATCCAACGCAAATAGGTGCATTCCAGGGGGTATCATAATTGTGAACGGTAATATTACTTAATCAAATGCCATGCAAGCCATGCATAAACAGAATTACAGAGCTTTGCCTCATGAAGATACATTATCCCATACGTTTATCAATCGGCAATATCGTTCCTCCAGGGCTGAAAGGATTAACATGCATAATGCTGCCGGTTGCTGCATTCAAACGAGGTGTGGAAAAAGTACCCAATTTCGACAGGCCACGATAAATCATGCAGGATGTGCGGTCACACTCGCCCCCCACTCGCCTACGAGTGGACCCAGTATTCTAAAGAAGAAAGAGTCTACGAAACAACGAGCATAAACTTGCTACCGCTACCCAAGTAATTATTTCTAATTATTTCAATCCTCTATTCAAACAATTTGTGAAACGCGTCTCAACAAAGGCAACACAATTTAAGTTCCAGAAACCCACAGTAGCGGGCTTTTGCTCTTTGTTTCATAGACCTTGTCTTCTTCTGAATAAAGTCTACTCATATGCTATGGTAGCACTAGGTATCTTATCTCCGTTGGATCCCTTCTAACCAATTAGGACACTATGATCGTTCTTTCCTTTCACATACAGCCGTGTTACAACGCCCTCCCCCCTTTAGGCTGAAGGCCTTACCTGCTGATGTGTCATTGCTAAAATGTACAGATTCGTTGGGGAGATGAAGTGCTGACCCCATTGTTTTGATACATTGTGTTTCAGCTTTGTTGTAAGCGAATCAACGTTGGGGCTCACGTTGTCATGCGCATCGCTGCTTTTGTTTCTTCCCTTGTTCTCAACGGTCAAGCTAATTTGCACATTACATAAGTGGAGTAAAAATCGTTACTGCGCGTGCGATCTGGAGCCCTTTTGGGGGATTCCTTGAGGCTCATAACATCCTAAGCAAGCTTTTTAAATTCTCTACCGTGTGCACGAAAAAACGCGGTACCTAGAGTAGTGAATGGATTTATATGAAACGAGCTTGGCTTGATAGCAGTAGCCTACGAGTAGACCCATTATCCCAAAGGAGGAAAGGGTCTACGAAACAAAGAGCAAAGGCTTGCTACGGCCGCCCAATTAATCAATCTAATCCACTTTTCAAAGGATTTGTGAAATGCGTTGAAACCATAGAAATAGAAATATTTCTGTGGTTGAAACAAAGGCTGCATACCCTGGGTAAGGCTGCATAAATAAAGTTTCCAGAAATCTAAAAACCTCAGTAGCAAGCTTTTGCTCTTTGTTTCGTAGACCCTTTCCTCCTTTGGGATAATGGATCTACGCGTAGGCTAGATAGCAGAAACATTGAAATATTTCTGTGATTTTGTGTGTGATTTTCCAAGTACTGAACATATAGGTAAATTTGGCCTTATGAAAATCCGTTGTTTGCAAAATGCCTGGAAAGGGCCTAAAACATTTAATCAAATCATAAAGAAACTTCTCCCACTGGACATTACAAACATTGAGATTTTCAAGAATATCAGATGTCATCTGCACATTTATTGCAATGGGATCAAAAATATTCAGTATTTGTTTCCATATCTCTATTCCTCGTAACTCTTAAGAGAGATGAAATGCCTTGGCTCTGGGTTGGCCCTTCATTCTGTGTGTTTTTCACTTTGGGAGATTGAGCTCTGGTACCCTTGTCTAAAAATAGCGTTTGGGGGCATTTTTTGGAATGGCTCTATATCCAATATTTTAAGCGTTTCAAATTGCCTATGTTCACCAACTTTCATAGTTTTATCACAAAATGAACATTCCAACCTGAAATCTGCTGTACGATTCAGATCAAGTGTTTCAGATCCTTTTTCGGCCATCTTGCAACAAACGAATTTCGAATAGTCGAATTCAGTTATCTTTTCTCTTCTCTTAACGATGCAAGAAAAATCACACAAAATCGTCAGTCTTTCTGCCATGAAGGAAAACTCGATTCATCCCAATCCAACAAGAGCATATCTCGCAATACAACAGCATCAGTTGCTTTTGATTGACACCTCAATTCACAGTGATCAGCGATTGCAGACAAAGGAAGTTCTCTCAACCAGTAATTCAAAACAAGTAAGACCTCAAAAGTTGCCCTGAAACCAGTAGGGCAAACTCTCGCCTTGTGCCAGGAAAGGTGGTTTTTAAGAGAAATTATGCCCTACTAACGAAAGAAGAAGAGTAAATCTAAAGTTCTGCCTGGCGAATTTTGTTTATTTGATTCAGAAGCCGAGCAGAAGGCATTACAATTCTCGTGTATTTATGGCTGAAATGAAAGGACTACAAAACAGCTCCTGAATCAAATAAACAAAATCTGCCAGGCAGATCTTTAAATTTACCCTTCTTCTTTCGATATAAGCAAAACATAACTTCTCTTAAAACCAACCTTTCACGTGCACAAGGCGAGAGTTTTCTCCACTAGTTTCAGGGAAACCTTCACGGTTTTGTTTGTTTTGAATGACTGGTTGAGAGAATTTCCTTTGTCTGCAGTAGCTAATCGCTTTAAATTGAGGTGTCAATCAAAAGCAACTGATGCTATTGTATTACAAAATTTGCCCTTGTTTGTTTGCTTCATATGCACATACCCCCCCCCCCCAGTATTCCATCCAGTACTCTAGGTTCTCCGATTTTCCAAACGCCTGAGCCAGTTTTGATGCACTCGGTATTCTGCAACAAATTTCTCACCTTGTGAGGTCTTGTGAAGAATATAAGAAACCAGATGTACATGGGTGACATTGCTATCCACGTTGGAATATGGTATCCTGAGCCTGCAACAAGTGTAGATAAATATTATGTCAATACCGCAAAAGCTCTATTAAGCACTTGGGGGGGGGGCTTATTTAATTTTGGAAACTCCAGAAGAAGGGCTTAAAAGAGAGGGGCGCTTATTAGAGTGGGGGGCGATTATTTACAAAGCCAAATGGCCAGGATATATATGATAGCTGTACAGCTCTTTCACCCTATATTTGGCCGATTAAACATACAATTTCACGAGTCAAATACATAAATTCGACACAGTTTTATCCCAAACCATATCCAAATTAAGTATTCTTTAATAAAACGACAATGTACTGAGAAATTGATATTTTTTATTATTTATTATTGATATTGATATTTTTCAAAACCAGCTTAAAGAAAAGCAGATTATCGAGTGGGGCCACCTTATTCATATTTATTTGTGTTTTATCAATTTCTCAGTTCATTGTCGTTTTATTAAAGAATACTTGATTCATATGCCTACGACGTACTGCACAGCATAGCTTCCAAATCTTTAACTCGGCGTAAAAAGTTGGGTGTAAAATTCTGTGACCTATTTCTTCTGTCTGAGTGGCTTGAAACAAACTTCAGTTACTTATCTTTAATTCCACCGTTGGACTTTTCAGAAGTTTTCTATATTTTTCGAAATTTCAGCGTATGTTACATTTCAATTCATTTGAGGGTGTGACGTCATCAAATTTCTAAATCATAAACCAGAAAAGTGACAGACTTTTGCTTGATACCATATTGTAGATATCCATAAACTATGGTTTTCTTCGAAATTATTTCATGTTGCTTCAAATAGTTTAGAAATTACGATGGTNCAGTACACTGTCGTTTTATTAAAGAATACTTGATTCATATGCCTACGACGTACTACATAATAATAATAATAATACAATTTATTTACAGTTGGCTGGAAAGTAGCTAATGCTAATAAAGGCCAACTCTACCCTATTTACAATGTTTCAATCTAAGTTTTACATGCAAACAAACATTGTTACCTACATATCCAAATTAACATGCAAACTGTTTAGCTAAATAAATGGAAAATCTAGACCAGTTGTTTGTTGGTGCAACAATATTAGACCAGTAATAACATACTATTTTCAGTTCATAATGATGAATGTATATGACAGAAATGTTCTCGCTCTAGCTCTTGTAATTGTGAACTCGTACCAAGCAAAGGAAGACCGGACGCTACTTCTCCAAGAAAGATTTATCTTCTCCCAATCCCCCATAAATGATTACTTTGAACTAAAGCTCAGTGACAAAGATATTCTTGTGGCCCGCTCACTCTTGCAAGTTAAACCAGCTTAAAGAAAACCAGATTATCGAGTGGGCCTTCTTATTGGACCTTCTTTTCATGTATCAATTAAAACAGAAAATTTGCAACAATACAACTACTGTGCCACTCATTGCAGGAAAGGACACGTAGTCAGCGAGTTCCCACAATGAGTGATACTTACAATTAACTAAGGAATTAAACGCAAAAGAAAAATTACCATTGAAAGGAACAAAAAACGAAAAGCCTGATCGCTGAGCAGAACTGAGGCTGCCTGAGTAAACGGCTGACCGGAAGCCGGTCCGACATGGATCCCTTGAACTGAAGAGAAGGTCCAATATATCCTACAGTTGCCAAATAGCAACGTCTGGTTGAATGGACATGCTTGTCCAGCAGGACCAACTACCCAATCGATACATTTCGTAATTATGAGATCTCACTCCTCCAAGTCGGACAGACGATCGATCAACTATTCCGCAAATAGCCTCTACTATATAAAACGCTTGGATTTCTCAATATATTGGATGGTTGCTGGTCATTGGAGAGGAGGGGAAAGAAAGGAGGCGTAGATATATTGATCAGATACCTTTACTTCGAGAGTCCAATAAAAGATCCACGAAAATCTATGGAGGGAAAAAATTTAGAAATCGTTTACAATCAGATAAAAATCAGATTAAAGATCGTTTAATTACAATTCTTACGAACTAACGAACACTGTTGCTGCAGCACACAAAATTGATCATGAAAGTGGCAGCACTGACAGCAAGATGCAAACACAATAAACCATTACAAAATCAAATGCGACGCAAACATCACCATCGCATTCAACTGTAGAATGGCCAATTGAGATGAGAAGCATGCTGTTTTGACTATTGCATCAAGGACGTAGCCCTCTTGTGTGACACCAGAAGATGATAAAATCTATTTCGTGCTCTCGTATTTTGATCAATCTACAAATTGACCTCATCAAATGTTTGCCTACAGTTTTGAGCAAGACTCAAGAAAAAGTGGTCCCAACGAGATAGTGATCAACGGTTACAATAAGAATATTTAATTAGTCACAATCTTTCAATCTTTGATCCTCCTTCATGGAGGTATCCAGTTAGAGAGAATTGACCGTAAAAAGGACTTACGTAAAGAGGAAGTGATATCAAGGCAAGGATAAATACGAAATTGAAATTGAGAAATCCATTCACAAAATAAAAAGTCCATGGTTCCACACCTACAAAATAGAAAGCGAAAGATCGATTTCAAGAACTGAAAATAATTTAGGTAACTATTCAAAATTTTGTCAATTCAGCATCAACTTCCCTTGGGATACATCCCTTGCAACCGGACATAACTCCGCAGTAAGTAAAGGACCGACGTGCACGTGGCTATCATGTATAAAAAGGAGAAAAACGAAGAAATTGCATTGAATATTACCATTAACTGTGTCTGAATAAAAAATGTCAGTATACTCAACTGTTTTTTATATGCTCATAATATTTACAATAAATCTAACCTACAATCTACACACAATCATAAACAAATAAACAACGATGCCACAGGGAGCATGGAATTTCATAACAACTCTCCGTCGATCTAAAATTAACTCAAAGTTTGTCCCAAAATAGGTGCCAGGTCAGACATTGGGGAGAATTTCGATGAATACCAAGCCATGCATGAATAACAGTGACTCAAATGCTGCAGTAAGTCCCCGAATATAAAATCAGCCTTTGTTGTTTCTTGCATGTAAGAAAATATAACGAATCGAGGATGGCAGATTTCTTAGATGTTCAATAAGAAACTGTCCTTTCATATGGGATGTTTTTCTATATCAAGTTGTGAAGGTGAAGTTGCGGTTTTTATGGCCAAGCGTTGGGATCGCATAAGTAGAATAGGCCTAATCGAGTCCGCGACCAATTGTCATGACGCTGAAGTGATGGGGCTCTACCTGGGATCGAACCCGGTCCACATGACTGTCCTGGCTGCAGTGTCAGAGGATTACACCACTGCGCCATAACACCTTCTAATGTATTAAAGTTGTATTCTCCGAATAATAGGATCACACCATGAGCAATAGGATACATACAGATTGGGTGATTTGGAATGCCGTAAGTAAGCTACTCTCACTCTGTGTTTATTCAGTTTGCAGCGTAGTATATTCAGTTTGCAATGAACATTAAATGACAACTTACTTGTNCGTAGTATAGTCAGTTTGCAATGAACATTAAATTACAACTTACTTGTCTTCTTCTTTGTCATTTCCTAATGTCGCAATTACTGTATTCTCCAAGCCAAATACAGACAGCACCAAGCGAGCTTTCTCCTTTTCCGCCATTTATCTAGGAGAATACAGTAATTGCGACATTAGGAAATGACAAAGAAGAAGACAAGTGAGTTGTCATTTAATGTTCATTGCAAACTGAATATACTACGCTGCAAACTGAATAAACACAGAGTGAGAGTAGCTTACTTAGGCCATTCCAAATCACCCAATCTGTATGTATCCTATTGCTCATGATCACACTGAATATGGTAACTTTAATTTGAGTTAAATTTTTTCAAAGATGAAAAAATTTGAAGAAAATTTTTACAAAATGTTTACATTGAGATGAAAACTATTCTACCAATTTCACCATCTTTGAGAAATCAAGAAAAGCAGACTGTCTAATTTCTTATAAAGGAGAAAATACTCGCTACTACTCTGTTTCTGATATGTCCGTTCTTATATGAGGGGACTTACTGTATATTCAAACCAATTGCTTCTCTAAACTCTTTCGGAAAACAGAAGGTAAGGGACAACCTCGTACCCAGTGACAATGAAGATTTTCCGTAAACTTCAATGCCTACATTGACCCTGGAGCCTGTTAGGCTATTCTGCTATTTGATTGGCTCTTTTCAAAACAAAAGAAGTTTCTCACCTTTGAAACCCTGGCGTTCAGTCGAAATGAAGAACATTCGAATGGCTCTGGATACAATGAGTGGTGTTCGAATCATGGAGTATACATTTCGAAATTGTCGAATATGGGATTCGAAAGGACCTACTGTCTGCCAAATTATGCTAATTATTCCGATCAAAATTGACAAAATTTGGCAACCGGTCCCAAGGGTATCTGTTGAGGTCTAGCCTCCTATTTAAAACAACAGATACCCTTGGGAACGAGGTTGGGTAAGAGAATAAGTACGTACCATATAAATTGGGTCCACCTTGTCCAAATATATTGTACAGGATAATGTTCAATGGTGCAATAACTTGCTTGCCATAATAATGAGAGTCAGTAACAACCAATGGTATCTGTAAGCACAAAGACAAATACCATACACCAATATAAAAATAAAACCAGAGAATTATGGCCTAGCATTGTTCCACACCTTCTAAAAACGCTCGAGTCATGACAAACCATTCAATGTGACAAACAAGACTAAATGCCATGCTAGATAAAGCATCCCTTTTCTTTCTATTCATAATAAATTAAAACTAAACTAAATACATTACTACTGTACCGATCTTGGTGTAAGAAGACACAAGGTCATCTGGCCTACACCAAGAACGGTACTTACAATTTGCAAATAACTTCAAGATATAAATATATGACAAAAAGAAAAAAATACAGCAATACGAGGGACAAAACACAACAAGAAAACAACATACAAATAAGGAGACTGGCAGTTCCACACCAAACCATGCTATGGGTCTAACCTTTTATATTGTAGACTTCCATCATCCCTGTACCATCACTGTAGCATCCTTTGATGTATGACATCGCTAAACAATTGTGACCTCACATTGTGCAAGGTCGCGTGTTGACTCCATCAATATTTTATATGAAAAAAAGACTCCACAAAGTACTTTGTACTCCATGAGTTTGTGAGGTGAGTGGCGGAGCGGAGCGGCTTATACAGTTCCGTTAGGTGACTGAAGTTAAGCTCGGTCGAGTGAGGTCAAACTCTGGATGGGTGACCTCGGAGGCTTGACCTCGCAACTCACCTCGCCGTCCTTCGGAAGGGACGTTAAACTAGCGGTTCCATGCCTGGATGAGGCACGCATAGTGGGCTTAAATTAGCTTTAAGTAGCTAGAAATGCTTCCTGTCCATTCAAAATAAATTACTGACAGCAACAAAAATGAATTAGAAATGCGTTGATAACCAAGAAGCATTAAAGAAACTATGAAGTGGTCGTTATATTGTTCTGCTGGGAGAGGGACGGTGAAGATTAAAACCATATTTTTAGCAATAGCATCTTACAAAGCATTAAATTTTCAACCAGAAACAAAAACAAATGTTGCATCGGTTGCATCATACCATGATAGCTGCAAATGAGCCAAGAGACCACTCCACGAAAAACCAAATTTTCCTTCTTCGGATTACGATGTCAAAGGCAATCGGTAACCTGCAAAAAGAGGAGCTCTTTACACTGGCTGCGGTCACACTGTATTTTCCCGTTGTAATGTGAATTGCTTCACTTTCTTGCAATTTGTTTCTGTCGCCAAAAAGCGCGGCAATACAACAGTACAATGACACACGGTCACACAGTGATTTGACTTATCATCATGCGACAACTCACAACTGTGTTAGGCTGCGATTGGTTTATTCTCCCAAACAACACAAAAATGTTGCTTGGGACATTGTTTTGCCAATTTTTTCTGTATCTGATAGTTTCTTATGGAATCAGCTCTCGGGACGAAAGTGCTGTAGTCACATCTCAAAGCGAATTAACCCTTTGTTTTGAAAAGATACAACGAGGTAAAAACGTCTTGTAGGACCGGGATTGGTATGATTGATGATAAAATACAAGATAATACTGCTATGAATGATGTATGATACTTTTTTCCACTATTTTTCACCTTCTCCTTGTGAAATTACGTATTCAAATAAGCAATTTTGAGCAATTTGTAGGTTTAGTTGAATATTTTAATTAGGTTAGTTTTCATTGTAATTAGGTTAGCTTTATGTTTAGTTGCAGGGTACATTGTAAAACAGTTACTTAAACTGAATTGTAACCCTGGGTAAACAATTTTAAAATAAAAATAAAATAAAAAATAAAATAAAGTGACGTCATATCGCGCAAACGAAAATAAGGCTGTATGATTGTTTTTTCGCCTCTTTATCGTAGTAAGCCTCTTTATTGTGTTCTCATGCCATTTTCAATGCACGAGTTCTAGTAGCGATTAAGAGGCGAAAAAACAATCACACAGCCTCGTTTTCGTTTACGTGATATGACGTCACTTCGCTCAAATTGCTTACTTGAATACGTAACTTCACAAGGAGAAGGTGAAAAATAGTGGAAAAAGTATCATACATTATTCATAGCAGTATTATCTTAAGCATTTTATTATCAATCATACCAACCCCAGACTTGTCCTTTAACGTGCACATTTTAAGGGGAGATCCCATAGTGTGGTAGCAGCTGCCACATTTTATTTGAGGCATCACAAGCTAGAACTCACCCTAAGGCAGCACAAAATGGCCATCCAACTAGAGATCCAAGAGCTATTCCAAATATTGCAACCTAAAAAGAGAGAAGATCATTTCAAATGATAAAAGTAATCGCGAATCCCACGTGAAATCTGCTATGAGACATACGTTAAAGGGGCTCCGTCGTCAAACAATAAACAAATCCGTAAACTCGCACGTGTCACCAACTATCCATTTTTCATCCATTGTTTTCTGCAGTTTTTTGGTGGCTTTACCCAAGCCACCTAAAAGTGACTGTTAAAAATCCACTCATATCCGAGCAATCGTAGAAGATATAAATGTTTGGTTTGTTCCTTAGTGAAGTACAATGATTTATGTCCAAACAGCAACTTTCATTTTGTAAAAAAAATATGAAAATTCTATGTGATATCACCTTTCAAAAACTGCAAAAATCATCGTTCTGTTTACATTTTGACGACGGAGCCCCTTTAATAGCCTTCGCAAATCATTCTTCGCAATTCTTTTGCACCATACTTTGTTACTCTCTGATAGGAACCCTATCTCGGCTGCAAAATCACAGCAATGACATTGATAGTGGAACAACCTAGAACTGGAATCGAGTCGAATTCAAAACAACATTAAATTGAACTTAACTCAAGTTCGGACACGACTAACAATAAAGGTAATGTGTCCATGTAAGTACAGCGGCTTTGCGGAAGGTATGCCAATTTCACAAGATATTTCATGTGATCACTTTAGTGAAAAAGTTTACTACGTCGCAAGGCGTGATCTAAGCAGACTGATGACATACTTGCGGTTGCGCTTTTGGAGCTGAAATTTTAGATTGCATGTGATTAGTTAAATTCTGCCAATCAATGCGTTCTCTTCGAGGCTCTTCTTCACCATCGTGTCAGCATCGTGTCAGACAAGAATGTATATGCGGCTTTCGTACATGGACACATTGCCTTAAAGATTCTGATGAGGCCTCAGAAGTGAGGCAAAAGCTTCAACAATTTATGAAACNGAACAACCTAGAACTGGAATCGAGTCGAATTCAAAACAACATTAAATTGAACTTAACTCAAGTTCGGACACGACTAACAATAAAGGTAATGTGTCCATGTAAGTACAGCGGCTTTGCGGAAGGTATGCCAATTTCACAAGATATTTCATGTGATCACTTTAGTGAAAAAGTTTACTACGTCGCAAGGCGTGATCTAAGCAGACTGATGACATACTTGCGGTTGCGCTTTTGGAGCTGAAATTTTAGATTGCATGTGATTAGTTAAATTCTGCCAATCAATGCGTTCTCTTCGAGGCTCTTCTTCACCATCGTGTCAGCATCGTGTCAGACAAGAATGTATATGCGGCTTTCGTACATGGACACATTGCCTTAAAGATTCTGATGAGGCCTCAGAAGTGAGGCAAAAGCTTCAACAATTTATGAAACAAAACAAAGTAAGTTGGAGTGCTTGTAAAATAATTGCCAAACAAACAAAGAAAGGATTATAATGGTATGATAGATACAATTAGATAATGAAGAAACGTACAGCAAAATGTTGGTTAAACCAGCCACCAAATGCCAACATACCGGCACACATGGCAAAGCTGCTTGGGAGATAAGCTAGAAAACAAGGAGAGACAGATAACGGTAATTATAGTTAGAATATAGAAGTATTGTTGTGGCGCAGTGGTGTAATCCTCTGACATATCAGCCACAGAACAGTCAGGTGGACACCAAACGCCAACATACAGGCACACACGACAAAGCTGCTTGGGAGATAAGCTAGAAAACAAGGAGAGACAGATAACGGTAATCATAGTTAGAACATAGAAGTATTGTTGTGGCGCAGTGGTGTAATCCTCTGACATTGCAGCCACAGAACAGTCAGGTGGACCGGGTTCGATCCCAGGTAGAGCCCCATCACTTCAGCGTCATGACAAACGGTCGCAGACTCGATTAGGCCTATTTTACTTCTGCGATCTCAGCGCTTGGCATTGAAAACCGCAACTTGACCTTCACTTTCACCAATGCGAGTAGGATATATCGTAAGACTTTTTCTAGAACTGTGTAGTTTATCAAACTATAGCATCTGTAAGTTTTCACTCTCTCAAACTTAAAGGCATTAGTACCATATAAATACACGAGTGTTTACGTCATCCTGAATTTTTGCTAACAAACTGGCCTTTGTGGCAAGGATAATCACATCAGCCCACATATACGGGGTGAGTGTCCAATTGAAGTTAAGCTCCGTCGAGTGAGCATAGCTTCCAAATCTTTAATTCGACTTAAAAAGGTGAGTGTAAAATTATGTGATCTATTTCTTCTGACTGAGTGGCTTGAAACAAACTTTAGTTACTTATCTTTAATTCTACCGTTGGACTTTTCAGAAATTTTCAATATTTCTTTAAATTTCAGCGTATGTCACATTTCAACTCATTTGAAGGTGTGACGTCATCAAATTTCTAAATCATAAACCAGAAAAGTGACAGACTTTGTTTGATACCATATTGTAGACATTCATAAACTATGGTTTTCTTTGAAATTATTTCATGTTGCTTCAAACAGTTTAGAAACTACGATGGTTATAAGTTTGTTTGAAAATTTTTCTTGAATTCTTGAAAAAGAAGAAAACACTCTAATTCTGAAAATATTGAAGATTTCACTAAAGTCCAACGGTAGAATTACAGAGAAATAGCTAAAGTTTCTTTTAAATCATTCAGTTCAAAGAAATAAGTAACTGAATTTTACACCAGGCTTTTTAAAGATTTGGAACCTATGCTC
>REGL01000644.1:41909-53525 GCA_004194395.1 Aurelia aurita complex sp. Pacific | reverse complement strand
AGGTTATATAAATACGAAATTATTTCTTTCATGACAACCGGTTCTGGGATGGAGAAAAGAAATCTAAACTTGTCATTCATGTTCAGAAGCCTTATATTTGGGAATAAGTTGTAACACTTTTCTAAGAAATCTCTTCTGGAGTGGTTGTAAAGGGGGCATTCTGAGATAAAGTGCATTTCATCTTCAACAATTCCTGCACTGCAAAGTTTACACAATCTATTTTCAAATTTAATCTTTGGTGTGGTTCGTCTACCGGATTCAACTGCCAGAACGTGGTCACTTGTGCGCAATTTTGCTGTAAAAACTCGTTCTTGCCTGAAATTATAATCATGTAATAGGAGATATGGTTCGCATTTAAATTCTTTGTCCATATCACGTAGGAATTTCCCCTTTTTGGAGCACTGAAGTTGTGACTTCCATAATTTTTTGTATGACGTTTGTAGGCTAATTTTAACCTTATTCTTATTCATTTCAAGAATTTTAGGTGTATTTGTAAAACTTTTTATGTTATCAATGTGAGTTTTAAAGTTGAGATAAGAGGGTAGGTCCTTATTTGCAAGTATATATAATCATGCAAATATATGAAGAAAATATTGTTGGGACTCGACTCCCAAACAATCTTTTCTGGGGAATATCTGACAAGCCATACATGATCAGATCGTGGGTGTAAACCAAGTCAAATTTGCCAAATTCTCAACTTTGAATCATTAATCATAATTCTTACCTTTATTAACACTGAACAAGAAAAATCTTGACCGTTTCAAAACAATCTGAAATGTTTTCAACTTCTGAGAAAAGTTTACAGAGTTTACAGTGCAGTTATTTTGTTAATTACAGGGTGATGGCAAAGAAGCATCCATCAACATTTTACTTTGCCTATGGCTCTGATATGAATCCTGGTAGGTTGTCTGATCGTGGAGTGATCTTCAAAAGTAGAGAACTTGCAAGACTGCCTGGCTATGAATTTGTTTTGAATAAAGTAATAACGTCTAATGGAACAGCAGCAGCAAATATCATGAAGGACAAAGAATCAGCTGTATTTGGTGTTTTATATTCATGTCATGGCAAACATGCTTTTGAAAAACTTGACAGATTTAATGGTGTGCACTCTAAGCAGTACCACAGAGAAGTTCTTCCAGTTTACAACAAAAATGAAGAAGAGATAAAAGCACAAGTTTACATAGCCTGTGAAAATGTTTGCAGAGATGGTTTGAAAATAGATCCAGACTATTTTGAGGGTCTGCTGGCTGCTAAAGACTTATTGCCATCCCATTATTACAGTTTTCTGAAATCTTTTGAAAACAGATTGGTTGAAACAAAGGCTAGGTATGAATTGCAATTATTATATAGCATTTTAACAGTACATTGTTTGTAAAACAAGGATCCCATTTCTCCTTAACATAGGTAGAGTTTTGGAAGTATTTTAAATCAAAAGGTAATCATGGAAATTAAGCCCTCGATTAAACATTTCGCAGTTAGCATTCAATTGAAGATTGAATTAAACAAAACAATGTCTTGAAAGAGCCATCTCAAGGCTTTAGAAAACTTTTCATCTGAATAAATTCAAAATTTTCATGAAAAATTCAACAGACTCCGTGAAATTTTTAAGTGAAAGAAACTGAAACACAAGTTCAAAAACCACAGAGCTATGTATTACTAAATACAGGCAAGTACTGTATCTACTGTAGGTAGTAACACTGAATCATTTTTGCTTGCAAGAACATCTTAAAGGGCATATGTCATGAAGCTGATTGGTTCATGCAATACAATTCTCTCTATTGTTTATTACAAAGCACAGGATTGAGACTGAATTTTCATTGCAATAAAAATTGATGAAACAGAAATAAAAAGTCACGAAACAATGGAATTCCATTCCGAACTCGTTTGTTGTATTAACCAATTGCTAACGTGACATATGTCCTTTGATCTGGCTCTACAGCTGCAGTATAACATTTGTTTTCAACATTCTATATTGCAGAACTATGACAGGAGAACATGACCCCACATTTTACTTCGCCTATGGGTCCAATATGAATCCTGACAGGATGCATGACAGAGGAATAACCTTCACTGCCAGAGAAGTTGCAAGACTACCTGATTATGAATTGGTTTTGAATAAAGTAATCAAATCAAATGGAACTGCAGCAGCAAATATCATCACCAACAAGGAATCAACTGTATTTGGTGTTTTATATTCTTGCGATGACAACCACATATTAGACAGACTAGACAAATTTGAGGGTGTTCTTTCCAAGCAGTATCATAGACAAGTTCTTTCAGTTTATAATGAAAATGGGGAAGAAGTGAAAGCTCATGTTTACATTGCCCATGGAAAAAATTGCAGAGATGATCTGAAAATCAACCCCGAGTATTTAGGGCATTTACTAGCTGCTAAAGATATATTGCCAACTCAATATTACAATTTTTTGAAGTCATTTGAAGAAAGATTTGAGAATTAAAAAGTATCATATCCTACCTTTACAGTTTTGATGAATACTGGGTGTGCCAAAATAAACTATGCAGGTGTGGCAGGCCACCATAAATCGTACATTGGACTGATTTTGAAGATTCATGACTTAATCTTTAGCAAAAAGCCTGAATTAGATTCTAGGATTTCTGCAAATCTTTTCGTTTTTCAGTTTTTAGAGCCAGAAGCGAGTTTCTTAAAAGTTCCATTTTCGATCACACTAAACACGATAAAAAAACGTTGATCAAATTTTGTAAGGACTCAACATGAATGGACAAAGAGAAGACTTTTTCATAGTGATTTAGGATGTAGAAATCGATCAATTAATCTATTAAATTAATTGATACAATTAATCGATTTTAAAATCCCAAATCACCACAAACAAGTTTTCTCTTTTTCCATTCATGTTCATTCTTTAGAAAGCTTGATCAATGTTTTATTATCAATTTCAGTGTTTTCGAGGACAAAAATTTTAAGAAACTCACGTCTAGCTTTAAAAAATGAAAACAAACAAATTTGCAAAACATCCTAGAATCTAATTCAGGCATTTTGCTAAAGATTAAGCCATGAATCTTCAAAATCGGTCCAGTGTACGCTTTATAGTGGCCTGCCAAATGTGCATAGTTTATTTGGCACAACTGATAGTTTTACTGAAACATGGTGGATCTTGTACCAGTACTCAGTTTTGAATTTTAGTATTGTTGCTGCACCTACTGCAATATTATTTTAGCTTGTATTTACGTACTCTACTTTCTATATATTTCTTATTTACATATGATCAGCAAACTTTATCTGCAAAATAACTTGGATTATGTTTCATTTTCTAACTACCTAAAGTACTTTGCAAAAAAACTTATCCTGAAAGACTTATGACTTCTGGCTATCATCTGAAAATCAGTAGCCTTTTTTCAAAAGACTTTATGTGGCCAATTTTTCATTTTTAGGCCATGATAATCCAACAATTTTCATGGAAGCTGATGCAACCAGTTAAATAGGACATTCCTCCCCAACCTTCAATAAAGGCATAACAAGCTCTAACTAATGAGAAAATAAACTCAACTTTTTGTGTAAACCTTGATGTTAAATCTACTACTTTCTAACTGCTGAAAGACAAAAACTGTTTCTAAAGCGCTTGTGAGTCTAAACATTTATGTGATCATTTCTTCTCATCAGCAAACTTGTAATGAAGTTCAGTGACATCAGTTTGTGACACTTTTATCCAGCCGGTCTCCTTCATGTGGTATAGATTAACAACACCACCTGAATAGGCATCTCTGTGAGTTGCATGATAGATGGATCTTTTTCCAAGATCATATGCCTCTTCTACGCTAAGATCATATTTATAGCCACTGTCCATGACGCCATAGGCATAAGGAGAACCTGACCCAACTGAGAACATATTCCCTGAATAGCGATCCCCATCGCTATCTACATAGTACAGACCAGGCCCTCTTTTGTCCCACCCGCAAATCATCGTACCCATACTAAGCCCCATGCCTTTGTATTGGTAGACCAGATTTGCAAGGAGCTTTGAGGCAGCAGCAACTGATATCCTCTCCTTATTCCTCAGCTCGTACATCCTGCATTCCATTGCTAAAACTCGTTCCCAAAACGAGCAGTCTGCAGCTCCTCCAGCCATCGTCCCAAGCAAATATGGGTTGATTTCTATAACTTTCTTGACTGTTTGAGATGCAATGTACGAACCAGCAGTGGCTCTTGAATCAACTGCCACAATAACACCATGTTGAAACTTGAAAGCCAAGGTTGTCGTGCCGTGATTGAAATTTAGCCTGATATTTCCTTCGCCCTCCGTGTACTTTTTCAGGAATTCTGAGGCGTCTTTCACCGGTGGAAGAGCAAATTTTGTACCAGGTGCATCTTGAATTGATAGTAAACTCGGTACTTCGCTGAATTCTCCAAATCTTCGGTCTCTGCCTTCGAGAATACCCGATGGAGTGAGAGAATTGTAGTCACTGCAAAGACTGAGTGCGGCCATCTTGCTTTTGCATTCGTCAATGATTGACGCATGCGTATCGCCTTATTCACCATGAGTCAGCGAATACAACTCCTTGATTCCCTGTGGGAATTCACAGGTGATGGGGAATAGTGAATATAATTGTATAGAATGAAAATAATGCGATAAAATATACCTTTAGTGCTTCATTTTTCTTGTTGTTTCTCCTGCAATCCGTCTGTGTGACCACTCCACCGTTAGGCCTATCTCGAAATAAACCGCCACCTCAATAACTAGGTCCCAGTCTCTGGAGAGGGGAGGAGAAAGAAGCGAGAGAAGAGAAAAGAATTTTCCCGCCAGATTCGCAAAAATAGGTGACCCCCTGGTTTACACTGGTTTCCACGGTGATGAACTAGTTCCCAGCACCTACGCTGCGGTGCCCCNGGATTTGTCCAGAATTGCTTGAGAGATACCGTTATTCTCAATGAAATGGGAGAGGATCCGCAATTTCCAGGTTCAGGCATTAAAATAAACCCACTTTTGGGGACAGAGATCGCAAAATATAGATAGTCCATACTTGCAATGTAAAATAAACTACTTTTAAAGGCCTATAAAAAAACCTGGTTTTGAGGACAAACATTGTCGAATTACGGACAAAATAAACCGATTTCTGGGACAAACATAGGACCACTGTCTCCATACCTACATGCCCACCCTTGGACCACTCCACCGTTAGGCCTATCTCGAAATAAACCGCCACCTCAATAACTAGGTGACCTAGTTATTGAGGTGGCGGTTTATTTCGAGATAGGCCTAACGGTGGAGTGGACACACAGAGGAGCATTCGTTTTCATGGAGCATTCATGGAGCAGTGGCCTTCCAAGCGGGGATCCTTTTTTCTGACTCACCCGATACAAAGAAAAAGAATTCAAGATTTTCTCCAACAAAGTAAACATTTGCAAAATTTTGTAAATACTACAGACCTTGATTGCAGCAAAGGGTTTTAGCATTTGTATTTGAATTCTGCTTTCTCTAAAATCTTTCTTGCAATACAGGTATTTTTCTTGTAAGTAACCTCGGCTCCCATGTCGATAGAAATAAGAATACAGTGGAACCGCCATCAACAAACACCTTCAAACAACCAACAAATATTTTCATCCCAAGATGCAACATGACAAAGGTTGCCATAACATTTTGGTCCCAAAGGCCCCGAGGACGAGGTTGGTCCGTTATATATATGGAGGTCCCACTGTATCCAATAAAGCAATTGTTTTAGTCGAAGATAACATATTCTTATTTAATTCAACTTTCTGTATCATTTCTGACTTTCTGATTTATGCTAGGAAGATAAAGCGCTCTCGTAAGGCTGACTGGAGAATTGCATTTCAATATCTCAAAACTCGATAATTTTTGGAAAATTTCAGTACAGGCTCGAGTTTTTGTTTCTTATGAAAAGGCAGGTGATTTGCTTGATTTTTGCTTTTTGCATTGAAAGAAACTGTTGTTTTTTTAATTGGCTTCCTGTGATACGAATTATGAAAAATAACACCACAGGGAAACCAGTTTAAATGTAAATTTTTGTAACATTTGTTAATTGTTAATCGATGCTATTTTGTTATTTGATAATTTATTCTATCGTTATTCATTTTTCGTGACTTCTATTGCGCTGCGCAGCAAAATTCCACTGGGAAGGAGTGATAGGGAAGGAAACTACCCTGACTTCCTTTCAAGCAATTCAATTCTAAGAAAAATGTTACAGAATTTGACACCCACCTTTTTAAAGATTGAAAGAATTGAGCCCTGATGCTAGTTTCCCTCTCTTTTTCAGACGGCAAGGAGTAAGAGGATATCACAGACAATACTGCTGCTACCTATCGCATCATGGCTGAAGTCAATGAAAGCATCAGTTGGAACTTTTAAGCAACAGTATTGCGGTATAAATGTGAGGGGTTCAATTAGGCATTAAGGACGTTTTTTCGTATATGGTATCAGTTATCATGCATCTTTTATATATATAATAACGGCAAACAAATATCGCCTAATTTCTTGTCATTTCTATTAAATCAACCGGGTGTCCGAAAAAATGCATACGCCTTTGGTTCACTCTGGCGCTGTGAATTTAGCTTTAACCAATGGCTAAACACTCTCAAAATGTTCTTTGATAGTTAACTTGAACATAGATACCTCGTTTGTTGGCATTGCTGCTTTGAGAACAGAAATATCAATCTTGAAAGCTTAAATTTGCCTCTTCCTGCAGACTAGAGCTTTAGCCTTTTGGCCTAAGCAATTTCTTTAGGCGCAGCGTATAAATCAACGATAGCCCTGATAAAATTTGAACAATATTAGATCTTGCGATATTCTGTTTTCCAGAAGAGAAGTCACCCCCCGATCACCCATTGGGAAGTTTCTTAATTTTTCATTAATCTTGGTTCTTAATTTCGATGTGCTTCTTGAATTTGCTAAGGCCAAAGGGCCAAAGCTCTGGTTTGCAAGAAGACGCAAATTTGAGCTTATTTCTACTCAAAAAGCACCAATACCAAAAACGAGGTATCTATGTTCAAATTAACTATTTTTTTTTTTTTTTTTTTTTTTTTTAAACAAATATCGCCTAATTTCTTGTCATTTCTATTAAATCAACCGGGTGTCCGAAAAAATGCATACGCCTTTGGTTCACTCTGGCGCTGTGAATTTAGCTTTAACCAATGGCTAAACACTCTCAAAATGTTCTTTGATAGTTAACTTGAACATAGATACCTCGTTTGTTGGCATTGGTGCTTTGAGAACAGAAATATCAATCTTGAAAGCTTAAATTTGCCTCTTCCTGCAGACTAGAGCTTTAGCCTTTTGGCCTAAGCAATTTCTTTAGGCGCAGCGTATAAATCAACCATAGCCCTGATAAAATTTGAACAATATTAGATCTTGCGATATTCTGTTTTCCAGAAGAGAAGTCACCCCCCGGTCACCCATTGGGAAGTTTCTTAATTTTTCATTAATCTTGGTTCTTAATTTTGATGTGCTTCTTGAATTTGCTAAGGCCAAAGGGCCAAAGCTCTGGTTTGCAAGAGGACGCAAATTTGAGCTTTTAAGATTGATGTTTCTGCTCAAAATGCACCAATACCAAAAACGAGGTATCTATGTTCAAATTAACTATCGAGGAACATTCTGAGGGTGTTTAGCTATTGTTTAAAGCTAAATTCACAGCGCTGAAGGCAACCAAATCAGTATACATTTTTTTGGGATCCACGGTATATTATGATTCCGGTTCATCATCATCATTCGGTGACTGCTTCATCTGGAAGATGCGTCGTTACTCCTCTCCCATGGGGTATTTGCGTTTTTTCCACTGTTCACTTCCATAGCCTGTGTTCCAGACCTGGATTCCTGGGACACAGGCTACACTTCCATTGTTATTTTATTCTCCTCGATTTTTCAGACAATTGGCAAATATAGAACATAGGACATAAGATCGGGGTAGATCTTATTTCAGGTCTGTCAGGTGAATTGGAAATTAATTCTACGATCTACGAGTGTGTTTATTTAGCGTCTTTCTGACCTTCAGTTAACGATATTTGAAGGCTGGAATTTGATTCCATGAATGTCACGTAACTCTAGCAGACAAAGAGTATACATACTTCTATGAGTAAAAAGACACCACATAAGCTAATCCATTACTAACTGCTGACATTAATCTCTTATTTTTCCAGTCAATGAAAAAATCGAGGGTTTCAGACATCTCGGAATTTTGGCCACCGCAAAAATCTTTGGGCAAACACAGAAAGAAATTCAACCATCGTGGCAAGGGGACATCTTTGACGATCCCAGATTGTGCTTCACGTTCATTGGCGTGATTTGCCTTTGCAGACAATTGAAAGAATCCGATTGGTTCATGACGACATTGTTTATCGTCATTGACGACAGATACACAGAAGTGGACGAAATGCAACACTGGAGACAAGGAGTGCCTCCGATGTTCCAGGATTGTGGTAAACTGCGATTACATGAATGGTCAATTATAACAAAGGGGATGATCTGATTGGCTGATGACAACAATGGAAATGATCTGATTGGCTGAGACAACCATGAAGCACTCGCCCATAAAAAACCCTATAAAATACACCCGGCACTTCATAAATTTCACTTGCAAGCAAGCTCCTGAAATTGGTAAGTGTCTTTTCAACGTTTTCATTAAACTTGTGATGTTTATTCCCAGAGATATATTGCGTATAAATGTTATATCTAGTATCTGTTCTCTTAATTTACAGACAATTCTTCCTTCATTTTCTAATTAACCTACAAATAGCGTGCAAAAAAGCGCTGCTGCATAACAAGGACAGACAGGTAATGTTACAACAACATCCAATGGTTTTCATTTTACACCCAATTTCTTCAGGTCAGAAGCAGATTGGGAGGCAATTCAATTCTCATATTTGTGTGTATGTGTGTGTGTAATTAAAAAACTTACTACTCAGACTCTGAATCGAAAAAATAAAATTCCCGAGGCTCATGTTGCGATATATCCTTCTTGAGTCCATATATGCTCATTCTTGCTCTTGAAACCATGTTTTTTGGAATGCACAATGAGTAAGCCAGCTTCAGTTTGCTTTGCTTTTGCTTGTAACATAACTGACCTTGCCTGTACCGGTAAGTAATCGCTAATCGCTTCGTAATGACTGTGTGTGATGGTGGTTTGCCAATTTGAAGCCGAGGTTTCACTTGTGCGGTGTTTTTGTACCAGGTAGAGTCATCTTGGACCTGAGAATATCCAGGGTAGAATATGCCGGGGGCATTTAGACGGGAATCAGGGTATACATGATGGAGGTAAAGGTGAAGTTGCGGTTTCAGCGCCAAGCGCTGTGATCGCAGCAGTAGGGAAGACTTATTCAAGTCCGCGACTCCTTGTCATGACGCTCAAGTGGTGGGGCTCTACCTGGGATCTAACCCTGGCTGCCTCTGCCTGTTCTGGCTGCAAAGTTAGAGGATTACACCACTGCGCCAAAAAACCTTCAAGCAGAGCTTAGTAGTTGCAGGTCTTATTTGGTCAGCATCGCAAGATGTCGTCTTGTTTTGGAATGTTGCGGAATGAAAGCGTCCTGATGCGACGATCAAACAAGGACCCAGACCTGACAGCATATGCGCAATGTGTTGAGCGTTGCCATTCAATCAGAAAAAATAGGTCATTGAATTTTACACCCACCTTTTTACGCCGAGATAAAGATTTGGAACCTATGCTGTAAATGTGAGTATTTATTGATCTTTTCAGTTTAGTATTTGACTCAAATAAATCACACCAAAATGATGTCAGAAGAGGATAGAATGCGGATGGAGCTCAGTCAGATGCAGCAGAAAGCTGATCAAGTCACTGATGAGGTATAATTTATTTATAACATATAGCAGAGTCTTTTTATGACATTTATATTCAGTGACAGAACTGGTTGCTTAATATTTTGACTGACCCTCATGATTCTTTACGAACATGAATTTTTGGATGGGGGCTAATATTCGAGGGGGGACTTACAATATTTAGTGGTTTAGTAAATTGCTGTCCTACCACCAGGTGAATCAGAAAAAGAATCTCCTTTCGGAAGGCCACTGCTCCCTGAATATCAAAGCAATAATATTGAAAAATGTCTTGTTTTATTACCAATATGTTCAATTAGGTTCAGTAATTTACCCAGCCTTAATAGGCCATTCCTTCATGTGGATATGGGTGATTTTTTACAGAAAGCCGCTTCCAAAAACCTACAAAAACGAATGAAAGCAATGAGCAAATTTTCGTTCCTAAAATTTATGACACTCACATAAATTCATGTATTTTATCCTCTTGGGGGAATGGAATCTCCCTGAATATGCGATGATACCAGTGGGGGGACTTGTTCATCCTCCCAAGAGGACAGCACGTGCTAAAGTGTCCACAACTCATTGCTGTAAGGCCATTGTAAGGCAGAAATGTTAGGGACATTTGTTCATGATTTTTGGGCACGTTTGAAGGTTTTTGAAGAGGCTTTCTCGAGAAAATCCTTCATAATTTCAAAATAGAGTGGCCGATTTCAGTCAAGTAAATTTTATAGTAGATTTAAGCATTTCTACCATTAAACTATATATTTGCCGATATCATTGTCTTGATATCAATGGAGCCGTAACCATTCAAACAGGGATTCTTTTTCTGACTCACCCGGTATCAAGTATTGATGTTTCAATCATTAGTTTCTTGGGAATTTTATTGAATATTTTTGCATACTGGAATGCAAAACGTTTTCCGTCCTGCTTCAGATTTTATTTCTGGAAGCTATAAACTGTGTTCTTTTCCACGAGTTGCTTTGTAGTGTTTTACACTCTGAAAGTATTCCATATGGTTAGGCAGTGGAAGACCATTCATGCATTTAAAGACACATTCACAGCACATTCTATTTGTTATATCTTCTTTCAGTCTCTGGAAAGTACGAGGAGAATTCTACGAACTGCAGAAGAGGTAATAAAGACTTCCTGTAAGAAAAATCAATAAATATGACCATGGGGCTCATATCTTTAAAAAGATGGGTGTATTTACAATTGTATGAAATTTTTCTTTGAACTGAATGGCTTGAAAGGAACTATGGTACTTTGCTGTAAATCTGCCATGGAAATTTTTTTGATATCTTGATTTTTCAAAATGGGATGTGATGCAAAAGGCTGAATTTATGTGTCGTTCAGAGAATATTTGTCGTTCAGAGAATACAAATTCAGTTAATGCTGAATTCAGAGAATACGAATAGGAGTTCAGCCTTTTGTGAGGGGGGCTTTGGGGGGTACCAGAACCCGCAAACCCGGACCAAAATTAGCAAAAACCCGAAAACCCGCAAGCAAAAAATTCGAAACCCGAAATTGCATTTCGGAACGCAAAATTTCAATTTTCGGTAATAATCTTCGACTAAATCCGAAATTTTCGTTCTCACTGACACCCTGTGCATCGTTTCAAGCATTCGGAAGCTGGTTTTTCGATCTCAGCTAACTAAAAGGGAATTTATGACTTCGAAAACCCGAAAACATTGGAAATTTTGAAAGAAATCCCGAAACCCGAGCATCAAAATTGGCCAAACCCGTAACCCGTGGAGCATCTCAAAACCCGAAAACCCGCACGATTTAGACGTAAAACCCGAAACCCGAGGGCTAAAATTGATCAAACCCGCAACCCGTGAAACCCCAAAGCCCCCCTCTT
>REGL01000644.1:10288-22300 GCA_004194395.1 Aurelia aurita complex sp. Pacific | reverse complement strand
TTTTTTTTTTTTTTTTTTTTTTTTTTTTTTTTTTTTTTTTTTTTTTTTTTTTTTTTTTGCTGCCTTTACGATGATTTTTTCAAATTCTATCTTGATTTACGCATTGCGGAAAAGAAGCAAACTGTTGGTTATCACATTCAAGCTTATATATGTACTAAGCATTGCTGATGTCTTTAGTGGAATAGCAGTAATAATTGGTAATGTGGTACTATTAAAACTGAAAGAATCAAGAAAGCATTATGAGACGCTAAGTAAGATAGTAAGGGTGTTTCTGTATCCCCTAACGGCCTTCACGACTTTGATGATTTTGATTATCGCTGTCGATCGCTTCATACATATGACACGGCTGCACAAATACAATCGGATTATGACTCATAGAAGAGCCAACACATTGGTGATATGCTGTGCCATTTTAACTGTTTGCAGTGCATGTATCTTGGGAATGAGTTACCACTATAATTTCTACTCGGTATTCCTAACAGCCAAAAGTGTCGTAGGCGTCCTTAGCATGCTTCTCTCGCTGGAAATCTCGCTGCTAAGAATAGAAACAATCGCAATGCTGGAAGAGAAGCATCAAAGACAGTCTTATTGATCTTGGCATGTTTATTGTTAACTATGACACCATTTCTAATCTCTGCGCCACTTAGGTTCTATATGCCTGATAAAAAGTGGACATTGGTGGCACAGTTCACGTCGGAGACGATTTTCTATTGCAACTCGTCGCTTAATGCTGTTATCATGACCTACTTCAGCCGTGATCTAAGAAGCTGTATTCGACAGCTATTCGTTTGCTCAGTGCTTTGACGAGTCATTTGATCAGTGTCATCTTCCTTAAAAGAGTCCCAGACTTTGAACAGATTTGGAATCACCAGGTAGATATTGCAAACTCTATTTGCAATTAAGCGCTTGTGAAAATTGTTGCTGATAAGAGCTCTACCTGGCCTTGATGATGTTGCGTACTCTAAAGCTGCAGAAATTGAAGTTGGTATGGAGGTGCGCTGTAGTTTTGAAACTTTACTGGGATAAGTGATAAATTGGTTCGTAATTAAAATGTTGACTTGTTAATTGTAGATGCATACGACCGCTTGTGTATGTGTTTTCGGCACGAATATGTTGTAGGAGAATCACAGGAGAATGCAATTGTTTACATCTCTTTTGAGCTAGCTCGGGCCGTGAGCGGCTTTAGGTTTTGTATGAGAATGGGTTTGTCGAAGTTAGTATGATAGTCCTCTATTTAGAACAAGCCAGGTCTCCGTTTCATTCCTGCACTAGTGTGGTATTAGTAGCAGGTGGGTTGATGTTTCCACAGTTGGTCATAAAATTGCATTTTTGATCCATAACAACAAAGTTTGCTCGTCAACATCTGTGGTTAGCTTCTTTTATCATCTAAGTCTCAAAATTTCACATGAAATGTCAAAAACATGGTTTTTTGAGCATTCATAATTTTGTGCATTGAGATAAGTGAAGAAAAAAATGGTTTTTCAGGTAACGATTTCGTGGTCTTTTTCCCTTGAGAATGAAAAGAAGATAATTTCAGCAGCTAATTCGATCTTCGATACAAAGGTGCCAAAGGGAATTTTTATAACCAGTAACGTAATAATTTTGTGGTAAAATGTTCACTTCTGATTGGGTCACCCGGTTGTAAATGGCTGTCTAAGACTGCGTTCGTTTGAAAACGGTGACAACTGTGCCAGTAGCAAAATTTGAGCTAGTGTTCACACGATAACGGCAAATACCGCTTTCAAAATGAGCCGGTTAGAGTCCCGTTTTCAAAATCTACCGTCTTCAAATCTGCTGGCAAAACATGGGCCGTGTTCGTGTGCATAGGCGTAGGAGATAAGGGGCTAGGGGGGGCTGCAGCCCCCCCAACGTCAGAAAAATTTGCAAAAATCAGCCATAATCGGGCAGAAATCCGCCTCAAGTCGGGCAAAATTTTCTCAAACAATGGATTTTTTGTCGGGCAGCCCCCCCAAAATTTATCTTCCCCTACGCCGATGTTCGTGTGAACAGGAGGCCTATCCGTCACATTTGTCACCGTTTTCAGAATGTGCCTGCATCATGTGAACGCAGTCTTTAGTTGGATCTCGATGACATTATGTCCTTTAGGTATGACATCCATAGAATGTTAGTATGTTGTAGTTAATGTTGCTTTTATTTGTGATGAAAACTATGGTGAATATTATCTCGGAAAGTATCTTCCATCTCGAGTCCTCAGTTGCGATAATCGTCAATTTAAAAGCAAAATCTTCTTGATAGATATTTTTGAGGATGAATTCAAAAGAAAAATACAAAATGCATCCGCTGCGCCTCGAGTCCCCACCATAAAAGGCACCCATGATCTCACATGACAAATTCATGACAAATTCAAAGGAAAACTTCAGGAAAACTGTCTCACATTAGATGTTAGGTGATAATGGCTACGAGTTGAACAACTGCAAAATTTAGGAAGATATATTTTGCGACTTTTTACTTGATTTATATTTCGGTATCCAGTCTACAATGCCTGCCAAATGTCTTGGAACACCTTTACTATTTTTGCCTTTTTTGCCATTTCCCCCTCTCCAGTCCCCCTCAGAAAAATGTTGTTCTGTGATGATAAAATGGGGATGGCAGGACAATTCGCGACTCTGATAGAATGCTGGGACAATAACCCTGCAAGTCAACATTGTTTCGGGGGTGTTTAAAAATCCAAAGTTCAAATCCAATTCAAGTTCTGCATCAAACATCGGAAATCAATTGAATGGCCGTTTCCCCTCCCGCGCTCCCTAGTTAGAACCTATGGTTAGAACTGCGGATTGTCAAGAAATGGCCTAGTGTTCCAAGGACGTTTGGCAGGCATTGTACGTATACACATTATGGGCATATCGTTGACACAAATAATAGTCCGTTTCAATGACTTTGATGAGTAAGTAGCTTCGACTTCGATGAGGCCTAAAACATGTTAACTTTTTATCACCCATTATTACACAAAAATCCAATCTCATTGCGCTTGAAAAGTGAACATCTCTCGAACACAGTTTCTCAAATCACGGCTGAAGAAGATCATGACTGCAGCATTAAATGTTGAATTCAAATAGAAAGTTAAATATGATGTGTTTAATGCCATCGTTATCCATTTTTGAGTAGGTATATGTAGCCACAAGAGCGTGCAGATGTAAGTCGGTGTTACAGTTAACACAAGACAAGTTAAGATCAAGAAGACTGCTTTTGATATCTCTCTTTCAGCATTTCGGATGTTTCTGTTCTGAGTAGCGAGACTTCTGTTGTTCATACCTTTTGCCAACGATCTCAATGCTGTATAATATAAAATGAATGATACTACGACAGATACAATGCCTATTGCACACAAGGCAGTTAAAAACCATCTGTAGAAATGAAAGTAGTGACTAAGTCCCATGATACATGTGTTGAACAAAGTTGATAAGGCACATAATGTCACCAAAATATTGGCTGTTCTGTGTGTTATTATCAAACTATAGTTATTCATCCTCGTCATGCGT
Organism: Aurelia aurita complex sp. Pacific; assembly: GCA_004194395.1. Taxonomy (NCBI): domain Eukaryota; kingdom Metazoa; phylum Cnidaria; class Scyphozoa; order Semaeostomeae; family Ulmaridae; genus Aurelia; species Aurelia aurita complex sp. Pacific. The sequence goes on along the minus strand of REGL01000644.1, from coordinate 18,800 downwards.
AGATACCGATCAACAGCTAAAAGCAAAATCATGAATGTTGTAAAAACATCGAAGGGATAGAGAACAATACCTACTATCCTGCTAGTTATCGCATAGTCTTCAGATGCTTTCGTGGTGGCTAGCTCTAATGCTACACTGGCAATCAGATCTGCGAGACCACTGAATACATCAACGATGCTTAATATGTGTATAAGCTTGAATGTTATGACCCCAAGTTTCTTTCTTTTCCGTAATGCATAAATAAAGATGGAGTTTGATGCCATGATCGTACAGGCAACAAGCAATTGCGGAATGAAGAATTTCCGATCAACTGAAATTATGTATTTGGCATATTTAATATCAACCATTTTAATGCTTGAATTATCTCTGTAGTAATTTGCTCTTTGCCTTGGCAGTTAGAGCCAAGCCAAGTGAGCAAAACAGTGCACGCGTCAATAAGTATTTTGATTATGGTCATTGATATGATACGCTCTTTCGGGCCATTAAGCTCACGGTAGTTAGAGTCAAGTCAGTTGCACAGTTTATTGACCAAAAAGCATTTTGAGGATAGATGTGATCCGTTCTTTGGGTTCTTGAGCACAAACATCAGAAAACAACTGGTGCGTTGAGACCGTGTCTTTTTTATACCATTTAGAACAATGAAAATATTTGTAGAAGCGATTGAATTGAAAGACGAATTACCGACGTTGTTTGCTTTCATAATGAATTTGTCATGAGAAATTTCAAGAAGCGACTTTTTTCTTATTAAAAGTGAAGAAAAAAAATTAATCGTACTTAAGCAAGTCAGCAAGTTGCTGTTAATTGAAGATTTGTGTTTGCTGTCGTTGTTTTTCAAATCTGAATGGTACGCATTATTTGTTCCTCCATATTAATTCTTAATTTTAATAAGATATGTAAAAGGTTAATAAAACACCTCTTATTACATGCAGATGGTAGATGCCAGATGGCACTTGAAGGCAATTAGTCATGTTAAATAGACTGCGTATACCCAACGTCAATAATCTTCTAGACTTGCCCCAAGTCTATTTCGTCAACTGTAATAAGTTTATCTGAAAGTAAACTACGAATTATCTGCTGAAGCATAGGTTCCAAATCTTTAAAAAGGCCGGTATAAAATTGAGTGACCTATTTCTTTGAACTGAATGACTTCAAAGAAACTTTAGCTATTTCTCTATAATTCTACCGTTGGACTTTTCTGAAATCTTCAATATTTTCAGAATTAGAGTGTTTTTCTTTCTTTTCAACAATTCAAGAAAAATTTTCAAAAAAAACTTAGAACTATCGTAATTTCTAAACCGTTTGACGCAACATGAAGAGATTTCGAAGAGAACTATAGTTTATGGATGCCTACAATATGGTATCAAGCAAAAGTCTGTCACTCATCTGGTTTATGATTCAGAAATTTGATGACGTCACATCCTAAAATCAGCTGAAATGTAAAATACGCTAAAATTTTGAAAAACATTCAAAATTTCTGGAAAGTCCAACGGTAGAATTATAGATAAGTATCTAAAGTTTCTTTCAAGCCATTCAATCAGAAGAAATAGATCATTGAATTTTACACCCACCTTTTTACGCTGAGTTAAAGATTTGGAACCTATGCTATCTGCTGCCTTATTGTGCTCGATAGCGCATCTGATTGGCCAAAACGTTCATGTGAAATGAAACTGATCACATGAGACGCATTCATCCTTCCTCTTTAAAACCACCTTTCGCATGCACAAGGTGACAGTTTGCCCTGCAGGTTTAAGAAAGACTTTTGTGGCTTTGTTTGTTTTGAATTATTGGTTAAAAGAATTGTCTTTGTCTGCAATCGTTAATGTTTTTGAATTGCGGTGTCAACCAAAAGCAGTTGATGCTACTGTGTTGCGAAATCTGGCCTTCTTATGGGAGTGTGTATTATGAAGATTCGGAAAGAAAACGCATAGAATCAGACGCAAACTGATAAATTTAAGTATAAGCGTATTCATTGTATTTCAAAGTCTAGGTTCTGCTACAGAATCTATCATCTTAAAACGCAAAGTACTGTTCACAAAATACAAAGAAAATCCATCTTGAACCTAACTAAATCGCTACTCCTCTAATATTACTTCACATACACTCATGCGTCCATGTAAGTACAGCCGCGTATACATTCTGTCAAAATATGCTGACACGATGCTGATGAAGAGCTTTGAAGAGCGCACTGCTGTGATTGGAAGAATTTAACTGATCACGTGCAAACTAAAATCAAAATTTGTAAACAAGGCTGCCTGCTGTGAGACCTCAAAGTGTGTGGTACTGGGCAGCCTGAGATTGGCTGCTGAAGTGCTGAATATGAAAGAAAGAAAGATGTTTACAGAGTGCATGAAAATTTAAAAGTAGCCGAAATATCTGTTTGCTTTTAAGTTTCATGACTGTTCAATTTTGATGAAGCCACAATATCAGAGCTGTGTTCAAAGCGACACCATGGCTAGGCGTGGCTAGGCCCTCTGTCATCCCCGAGCCTCATGGTTATTGGCGCACACAGCAACATCAGTATATCGAGGTACACCGCCTTGTTTCTGCCGTTTGTTGTTTGAAGATGAAAGGGTCACAAATGCCAGAGCGATTAAATGTTTTCCTGTCTATCCTCTGAGTTCAGCTCTCTGAAAGTGCAACAGCAAGTAAGTCATCCGCCTGTTTACAATGCACCAGGCGACCATGTAGGCTCTTTTGCCGAAGTGATCACATGGAATATCACGTCAAATTGGCATGCCCCGTCAGAGCCGCTGTACTTACATGCGCCAGCTGTTAGTTTTGCCGCGATATGGGAAAGGCATTGGCATACGAAAAATGTTTTATGACAGTTTCTGCTTGACGTTTTAAGAAATTTATCTTGATAATAGCTTCACCTTAACGACAAATAATGGAATGTTTTTCTAACTACGGCTTTGCACATAGGGAAGGCGTAACCAACGGAGGGTGCCGGGAGGCACGGTACCCCTCCAATATTTATAATTTCGGCAAATTTCTCGGCAGGGTCAACAATTTCTCGGCATTGTCAACAATCAAACTCAAGAAATGCCAATTTTGTCGGCAAATTCGGTGTCTGCACTGCGCCCCCCTCATAATTTCCTTCAGCTTTACCCCTGCTTGCACCCTCCCTGCAACGACAATATACATATTTACATGAAGCAATAGGCTCAAATCTTGAGATTTTAAAGGTCCCTGCATAGATGGCATCCTAGCACTTCGTTAAACAAATGATACTCCATCCACAAGGACTTTACAAAGTTTTAAACCTCATGCTTACGACAATAATAACTACTCTATCTAGTTTAACAATAGCAATGTTTGCTGTCGCTAAATAACAACGAATCTTGGTCGGTTAAAATAAGAACATGAAAATTGATCTACCATCAGGTAATTTCATCACCAAAACTGATACATGTCATGGATTCACATTTGTACCGGTAGTTAAAAATAAACTTTACATGTTTGAAAATTCATTATGCGGAGGATACTTGAGGCATTGGAATGGATCAAATTTTTCCGTATTTAGAGCAACATCCATACACAATCAATTCATCTCCCTCGCGGCTTAAAAAAGTAATTTTTACAAATGTATCAGATTATATACGCCATTGCAACAAGGGCAGATTTTGCAATACAATAGCATCAGTTGCTTTTGATTGACACCTCAATTCAAAGCGATTAGCGACTGCAGATGAAGGAAATTCTCTAAAACCAGTAATTAAAAACAAACCAAGCCGCAAAAGTTTCCCCGAAACTAGTAAGGCAAACTATCGCCTTGTGCACGCGAAAAGTGGTTTTTAAGAGAAGTTATGTGCTTATAACGAAATAAGAAGGGTAAATTTAAAGATCTGCCGGGTGGACTTGTTAATTTGATCCAGGAGCTGCTTTGTTATCATTTCATTTAAGCCCTAAATACGCGAGAATTACATTGCCTTCTACTCGGCTTCTGAAGCAAGTAAACAAAGTCCGCCACACAGATCTATAGATTTACTCTTCTTCCATTCTTATAAACACGTAACTTCTCTGAAAGCAGGAGTTTGCCCTACTGGTTTCGGGAAAACTTTTGCGGCTTTGTTTGTTTTGAATTATTGGTTGAGAGAATTTCCTTTGTCTGCAGTTGCTAATCACTTTGAATTGAGGTGTCGATCAAAAGCAACTGGTGCTCTTGTATTACAAAATCAATATGCTCTTGCACAATGCTCTTGTAATACAATAATATTGTATTACGAGATATGATTCTGAGTTCTTTCGGGGAATGAAAGGAGCTTTGGTAAGGAGATTGTTTATAATTTTGATCGAGGGTTTTAGGCCTCTCTTCATGCATATCGAAGTTACGACATGTTTGTAAATTAATTTTTACCTATATTTACAATGCCCATAATAACTGGACAAAAATCACAAAAATACTTCAGTCCTTCGGGCATCAACCAAACTTTGATTGATGTCAATATCTCAAACATTCTCATCATAGGTTTCAAATCTTTAAATCAGCGTAAAAAGGTGGGTGTAAAATTCTGTGACCTATTTCTCCTAACTGAATAGCTCAAAAGAAACTTTAGTTACCTACCTATAATCCTACCGTTGGACTTTTCGGACATTTTGAATATTTTTCTAAATTACAGCGTGATTTATATTTCAGCTCATTTGAGGATGTGACGTCATCAAATTTCTAAATAATAAACCACAAGTGACAGATTTTTGCTTGATACTCTATTGTAGACATCCAAAAAAATAAGCCTTTCTTGGAAATTATTTCATGTTACATCAAACAGTTTAGAAATTACGATGGTTTTAAGTTTTCTTGAAAATTTTTCTTCAATTCTTGAAAAAGAAGAAAAGCACTCTAATTCTGAAACTACTGAAGATTTCAAAAAAGTCCAGCGGTATAATTGTGGCAAAATAAGTAAAGTTTCTCTAGAGTCATTCAAAGAAATAGGTCATTGAATTTTACACCAACCTTTTTAAGATTTGGAACCGATGCCAGCTTTCTCCACATAACGAATTTTCGAACATGTGAAGTTCTTGTCAGCCCCCTCGTATTTTTGCGTCAGGCCACAAAAGAGTTGTCGGAAAGGACTCAATGGAGAAAAGATTATTATTTACAGCTGCGCATGTAACGTTTGTTTTCTCTCTACGCAGGCAATTCTTGATTTCTAAATACAGTAAAAACCCGCACATAAGAACCTAAGATTTTGAGCTCAGCCTGTTTAGGTTCTTATGCAATGAGGCACATCCAGTAATCAGGGTGTAGGTTCTTAACACAGGGAAAAGTGTGAATCTAAATCTTAACCAAATTTATTTACATTCTTGGCCCTGTCCACTTCAACCCAAGCTTACCCAGTTTGCTTGCAGGCCCTGCCTATCACAGTTCTGTAAGTAATGTTTCGGAGTCCATGAAGGAGGTTGATGGGCAACAAGTTGCATTTTATTTCCCAATGAATAAATGAAACGCTTTATTAAGAACCTAGTTAAGACATCAGCCTGAAATGGTTCTTATTTATTGGGTACAAAATACATTATTTCAGGCTGTAGGTTCTTAATAGATGAAGGTTCTTATGTACGGGTTTTTACTGTAGTCTACTGGAATCTACCTGCTACGTATCCTATTTAAAATTCTGCCTTGTGCTTGAAATGCACTTATGAGTCTACCTGACCTCGAAAGAAATAAGCCAGATCGATTCTATTCAATGAACATTTGACTTTGACATGCAAACTTTTAGTGACATGTAAATATTCTTGCATAATAAATTGGAAAGATTCTATTCCTGACATTCAACGTTCGTCAAGTCGCTTGAAAAATCACTTCAGAACAGCAACATAAAGAAACTTCCTTGCTTCTCCCTCTCAAATCTGTTTATATCAAAGATGATTTAGGCTATGTGGAATGAATTCGAGGCTGACCCGTTACTGAAAGCGTAGCGAAATGAGTACTCGTAGCGGTATCAGTTTAATCAAAGAGCGAAACTACTGTTATGTATTGTGTCTACTTATTTGAAAGTTCGATTGTTGCATTCAAAACAAAGCTATGACCACCAGATGAAAATATAACTATTTACAACGAAAGAGTGTTGGCTCATGTTGAAACAATCTTGCATATAAGCCATTTCCTACTTGGCAGAAAATTCATCTCGCAGAAACTTACCATAGCTCGCAAGAGCGATTCTGCTTGAGAGTCAAAGTCTAAAGAGGTTCTATTTGGTACAAAAATCAGATGGCCGGAAAATGTCTTTGAGTAAAACTTTCCGCCTCGTGGAAAATACCGTCAATCCTCGATTAAGCGCCCACCTTCGAATAAGCTTCCCCCTCCCTCGATTAAGCCCTTGCTCATAAATAATTTTGACAAATAAAACTCCTACCTAATAAGCACCTATTGGAGATACTTGAATTCCACACAAGTGTGAATTTTTCACCATATATACATTATTTGCCTTATTCTTATGTTTACCGTCATTATACCGGGAAGCAATGTTACTGAAAACTGTCTTGTTTTATTGCGAATATGTTCAATTAGGTTCAGTAATTTACCCGGCGTTAATCGGCCATTCCTTCCCGTGAATATGGGAGATTTTCTGCAGAGAGCCCCTTCCAAAAACCTGCAAAGTTTCCTTGGTTTTCCTCCCTAAAAATGATGAGAATGATGAGAATTCCTCCCTAAAAATACAGAAATACACTCACATGTATTCCTGTATTTTTTCCTCTTGGGAGAATGGAATCCCCCTGAATAGGTTATTGATACCAAAGGGAAGACTTCTTCATTCTCCCAAGAGGATAGCACATGCTAAAGCGCACGGAAGTCATTGCTGTAAGGCCCATGTAAGGTAGAAATGATGGGGAAATTCGTTCGTGATTTAAGGGCACGTTTTGCAGGTTTCTGAAGAGGCTTTCTCCATAAAATCCCTTATAATTTCAGAATGGAGTGGCCAATTTCAGCCAGGTAAATTTTAAAATGGACTTGAACATGTCTACCATTAAACTATATATTTTTCCGATATCATTGTCTTGATATCCAAGGAGCCGTGACCTTTTAAACAGGGATTCTTTTTGTTGACTCACCCCGTAGTTCAAAGTTACATTCTGAAGATATCATTTCCTGTGAATTCTAGTTAAAGAATTGACATATTTTCACTTTTTTCATACCTTTATCAGTTAGAATCGCAGTATGCCATCAAACATCTACCTAATATCTAATAGGTTCCCCCCTTGAATACGTCCCCCAACGAAAAAATCATTTTTACAGATAAGCCCCCGAGAGCCTATTCGAGGACTAACGGTAGGATTAAAATGAAAATTGCAAGGTTTCAATGAAAAGGCTGCAACGCTAATATTACCATTAATTTCAAGTATTATATCATGTAAATTTTCTTATCAATTTATGTATCGTTGCGTTAAACTACTTCCAAATACCAGATGGACAAATAGAGTTTTAAGCCATTAAATTGCTGTCCCTCATCGATCATAGTCACACAAACAACAATCGAGATATGGTTATGAGTGAGATTTGAAATTTGAGAGGACGTCCAGTCTTTCGATTGATGCCTACATGACAATGATTTCATCACTAGCATGAACACTATCATATCATTCCATTCACACGGACACACTTAAAACCAGCTTTATCCTAACCATGTTGAATTTCAGCCAATCAAATGACTTCGATTTGATGGATTGACCAATCAGAGCGCAGCATTCGATAACCTGGCTTAGTTTAGCTGGTTTACCTTGCAAGTGAGAATGGGGGTACATGTTCAAACAGGAAATCTTTCTGTATGAACATTGGGGGTATTTTAGTCTCTCGATTCTTTACAATTTTCTTATTTCGCTTGTAAAAATTGGCTTGCAGTGTCCTTTTATGGAGCTGCCCTGTTCAAACCGCTGACCTGAATGATCTTGCATAAACAGCCTTTTGCACTTTTTGCAGTTTGACAGCTGCCGGTGTCAAAGAAACTGTTTACACAGTAGCGAATGAAAAAGGCGTTTCCATGGTACCATACTGAAATTCGTCCACTTAGGCTTCCAATTGAAACGAGACCAATTGAGCTGTTTGTCGCCTAGCAAAAAAATTCTCTCTTACTATAATGCCTGCCAAAAGTCTTGGAACACCTTTGTTATTTTTGCGTTTTTTTGCGATTTCCCCCTCTCCCCCTCAGAACAATGTTGTTCTGTGATGACAAATGGGGATGGCAGGACGATTCGCGACTCTGATGGAATGCTAGGACAATAAACTTGCAAATCAACATTGTTTTGGGGGTGAGGGGGTGTTTAAGCCTAATCGCTATGGTTAGAACTGCGGATTGTCAAGAAATGGCCTAAGTCTTCCAAGGACTTTTGGCAGGCATTGTAGTTGCTAAGGCTGGTAGCAGCCAACATCATTACGCCTCATATTGAATTAAAAACACCCTCGTTGCGAATCTGTACTAAAATTCGTACGGAAAAAGCGTTTACACGGTGCCGTACGAATTTTCATCCGGCTTGGTTTCAAATTAGTACGCTTTCGTAGGTGGACGAAGATTAGTAC
>REGL01000643.1:134672-152910 GCA_004194395.1 Aurelia aurita complex sp. Pacific | reverse complement strand
AGACATAGAATAAGAGACATACAGAAATAAAGTTTTAGAGTTTCTTAACTGTTCTAAAGCGCAGTACTAGAGTTTCTTAAATTTTTGGTCATCGTAGTACTAGTTTCTTATAAACCAGTTTCTTATAAAAAAAACGTGTAGGACTATTTTGGGTTATTTAGGAATTCTTCTCAGAATTAGATTTTTGCCCTTTTAAAGGAAATGATAGGGATAAGGTGAAAGCGTTTAGTTGTCAGTCTGCTTTATTTGTATCTGCATTGAAGCTAGTGCTCGTATGTAGCATCTCATATTATGTATCATTCTGGTCTTAGTGGCAGCCCGGACCATAAGCCATCAAGTGATCTCCTTCTTTTCAAATGCTCTTGTACACAGGCGACGATCCGAGGCAGAAATGCTTTCGAAGACCAGATTATTCAAAACTCCTACGCACATTCATCTGTTGAGTGGGCAGAAGGAGATTTTTGGTCACACCTAGAATGCTTCTCGGGGATTCAGAAATTTTCAATTCATCTTCTACTTGTTAAGGATTCACTGTCATTTATAATTCTGGGTACCAGGGCGGGTAAGAATTATGTAGTTATCTGAAATTGTTTTTTAGTGGCTAGTGATGGAGTTTGAAGTTTGTTTCAAATTTTCCAGTGTAATAGGAAGATTTATAGAGAAAATTGAAAGGGATAGGAGGACTTTTAACCAGACATAGGCCAAATAGGTATTGATAAAGACAAGGTTGAAATGAGGCATAGGTATCGATTGAAAACGAGCCCTCTTTTCGGTGATCTCCATAACTTATCAGTAAATTTTGATTCGTTGGTTAGGATTGCATCGACAAATTTGCCCACGAATTCATGTTGTATTTGTTTGAGTCAATTGTGTGTCAAGGACATACCTTTGGAGAGCAATACTTTGAATCACCGTAACAAACCAAAGTAATAAACAGCCCTCAAATTTTCCCTGATGGTTTCGCTTCTTTCAAAAATATTTTGTTAATGACGTCACCTGCTGAAGTAATGGCGCGCAAAAGGGTTTCCGACTGGTAATGCTTGAGGTTGCAAAAGTATGTTGATGAAAACGCACAAAAAGCGATTTACAAATGTCTTGTCACCCTCATTTCCCGCGTGGCAACAGATCACAAGTTAAACTGTTGCAGCACAAAATACGAGACCCCTGTGGATTCTCTAATGGATGCCGCCCCTCTGCCCAAGAGAGGACTCTTACCACACGGTGCTGCACCCATTTTTTGAATTGGATGGTAGATTAAAAATTTTGAACGAATACAAGGAATCACGCCGTCAGTCTAGGTCTGGGGCTGGGGAGGCAGTTTCTTAAATTTGCGGGTGATTTTGTCAGGTTAATTTTGTTTTATCTAAAGGGCTACCAAATTACTTAGTAAGATCTCAAAACAAGTAAATAACATAATTTGCACTCAAAATAATGCCGAAACAGTTGCTATAACCAAGGGCCTTAGGACGACATTATTATAGTCGTCCCGTTGCAGTTAATTTCTAATGTTTGGTTTGAAAAACTTACCTATGTTGTCCTTGGTGGCTTCTTCTTTCATAAATTTCTTGGTTTTGCTTTCTAAACGAAATAAATCCCATGTTTTTTCAAGTAGAAATGAACTGTTTGATGGTTTGATCAGAGATTAACCTCACTTTCGTTTAATTCTCCAAATTAAAAATGGCGCTGATGAAACAGTACATGCAGAGCAAGCAGTTCATTTGGGATTTATGTCGTTTAGAAAGCAAAACCAAGAAATTTATGAAAGAAGAAACCACCAAGGACAACATAGGTAAGTTTCTCCGAGTTTCTCAAACCAAACATTAGAAATTAACTGCAAAGGGAAGACTATAAAACTCGTCCTAAGGCCCTTGCTATAACTGTACAATGTCAAACAATTTTGAGTGCGATAGGCAAACTAAAACTGTAAATTTTAAAAGTTTCTTAGCTTTTTCAATTCAGGTAGGGTTGTTTCTTAACTTTCCAACAATGGAGCCTGCAGTTTCTTATTAGTGGTTTCTTACAAAAAAATACGTGTGCACTAAGGAGTGTATCACTCTTCTGAAGTGGTGTACCAGATTTCTTAAAACAATAGGATAGGATTTCACAACGAATTTTTCTCCAAAACAAAAAGATTTTCGGCAAAGGCGTATGTATAGAATTAGACTCCCCTTGTAGAAAATAACATGTGAGAACATAAATGTCTAATATTAGCCAATAAAACTGACTTTACTTTAGTTAGAGGCGAATTTGACTATCCCCCGAAAGTAAACATCAGTTCATAGAATGTCTTTGTTTGACAATATTATCAATTCGAAAAAAAGACGACCTTGTATGCCAGGCATATAAGATCAGCAAAATCTTGACGAGTCTTAAAATAAAACATTCTCAAGTTCTGTGTCTAAAAGTGTTTTCAAAATATAAATCGAGCTGTATCAATTGAGAAAACAGGTCTTTCATAGAAAAAAGGGTCCTCGCCTCCTCAAAAAGGAATTCGGCCTAAAATAGACCGTAATTTATCTTGCTAAATGAACAAACAGATGACAGATCTTTAGGAATTTTCGTAACAGTATGAAATTAAAAACACATCACACACATTGCGATTGCGTGAGTACTCATTTCAAATACGATACCCCTGTGGATCCTATAAAATATGGCGTCCTTAGAGATAATGACGTAATTGTGATATATTTCAAAGCGTTTGTTATAATTATGTAAAGCGGAAACTGCATGGATTAACTTGGGACATGACATGACAGGCCCTTTTGTTCTCAGAAAAGAAAGGGAAAGAAACCATTAAATTGGCTTTTCTCAACAAAGTTCTTATTTCATTGTGCGAACACGTCGGTAATTCGTCATTCGATCGGAATTTTATCGATCTGTCTCAAGTTTGACTTTTGTAGGCGACATTTCGGGAGAGAGTGCTGAGTACTTTATTACAAGATAGCAGCCAAGAATAACAGATTGGGAACAGATCGTCAGAATTTGTGGGAAATCTAGAAGGAATTAGCCAGTGTGATCAGATCTTTATTAACACTATTTGCCTAAACAAAACAAGCCGTGTTTGTCTCATTCATTCGATTGGGGTCGTGTCTGGAACATATAAAACCAGCTAAGTGAAGAGCGTGCATTTGTGTCAGGTTCATCAATTATTTAAGCTATGGAGAACCTTATAAACAGAACAAAGCAGTTTTCAGCGTTCATTTTCGAGCAGAACAACAACCCAGGCGGAATAATCAGGCCGTCACCTCGCACGTGGAGGAAAGGACTCGGAAAAGGCTTGGACTTCAAACGGTTATCGATCACAAGTTGGGAAGATATCGAAACTTGCGAAATGCAGAGGCTTTCCTTGCCGAAAGGACCCTTCAAAGTTGATCTATGTCCATGTGAAAGTCAGCCCTCTTCATGTCGAGTGTTCTGGCAGGTAACTCCATGCATGAAAGTGCCCGGGAAAACACGAAGATGTAAAATTATTCAAAATTGTGGATCGAAAGAATCGAAGCGTCCATTCTCTGCCAATATCATGGCCATGGAGGATAAAATATTAATTTGGGGACACATGAAAGACGATAAAAAAGAAGGAGAAGACTTTGAACTTGTTATGACAGCTCCAGCAAATAAATTTGAAACATACGGAGGACACTCCATCGTTATTCAAGGTGTTTTGAAACGGGGATGTCGAAAGAAGGACTCGAATTTTGTTACTACCCACGATGGTTTCGTTTTATCATGAACGATCTTCAACACAGAACACCAAAGCAGAGAAAGATCATTTCACAGTGGTATCTGGGTGGTTTCTAGCCATAGAGAGTTTGGTTTAATTCTCGCCACTGGAGATCGAGTGGAAACAGATATATGTGATATTCTCCCAGAAACAGGTATAAATATTTAGTAGTCTAGCACATCAACACACAAAAACTAACACATATTAATATTCTACTAATTCGAACTGATATATTATGATTTATTTCAGAGAATTTATTCATCAAGACTTGAGAGCAGATAATTTATTATTAAGAGTTTGTATTATAGAAAAGTTTAGTTAGTTTGTTGACCAACAGTACCGAACCATATCGAATTTGAAACTTAATTGGCGAGGGCAAATATTGATCTCTGCTGGCTGGGGTAAATGAGTCTGAGTCAATGATAAAATTCGATGGATTTTGACTTTATTTTGATTGATTAATTTGAAGAAATGATGAAAGTTTCAATAACGAAAAAGAAATATTTATTTTATTTGGAAAGACAACTTTCGCACAAGTCATTCCCTCGCGACTGCTTTTAGTTTTGATTTCTAAATATTAAAATGAATGACTCATATGCCCCATCCATCAGATCTATTTTGCCCTTCCCTGTCTGTATTTGCAAAGTTGTACGCTGCGCTGCTGTTCTGTTCCTAGATACGTAACCCAAAAAGAAAGCCACAAACCCTTGTACTGTAGTGTGATTCGTTCTTGTTAAGCAAGTATTTCAAGGTTGCTATCTTGGGAGAGAACATGCTATGGTAAATATCGTTCCCCTTCCTTTTAACCATATTGAAAAGGTTTGTTGTTGTTTGGAGGATATGAAAGTATTCCAGGATATCCGAAACTGAAATAAAATCCTGACTGAGGAAAGAAAGACCTTTCAGTATCCCTGAGGTTGTTTTGAACTCGTCTGTCAATCNAATTGTTAATGAGACACAGTAGTAAAGGGCCTTGTACTGAAAATCCTTCCCAGGTCATTGCTAGTCAGTGCTAATTGAGAGAAAGGCAACTTTTGTTTTATCTTGAGTTTAACTAACATAAACAAGCCATCATTGCTTTTTTTTTTAGGTAGAGTGACCAGTAAAATTCGAAACCCCTCAAAAAAATTTTAGATTCCTCTTGCGGAAAATTAAGAAGCAATACTAGAGCCTATTTGGGTCAGGATGAAGTTAGGAAACTTTTAATGCAGGTGAAGAGTTCCAAGTATTTTCAAATAGAAAGTGCACAATTCAACTAAACTCAAATTCACATATTTTTTAAGAAACTACCTAAGAAATCTCAACTCTCAGATTGCCAAAAATTAAGAAACTCCAGTACTGGAAAAATACAACTTAACTATTTTTGACAAAGGAAATTGTTAACATGGAGTTACTTTATTTTCATTGTTTCCTGTCTAAAAATTGGAAAGGCTTGAAAAAACCTTGTTTTGACTTGCTGATGTAACAGGTAGTGAACATGAAGATTGTTATGGAACCTTTTAAGAAATCCAGAAACTTCAAGTACTCAAAACCTGATAGGTTTTAAGATTAACCTGATTTAAGATTAACCTTCAGTACTAGCCCAAATTCTTAGCTGCTTATAAAATACCTGTTTTAAGAGTATATTTTTTGTTTCTGAATGTTTGCTCTCTCAAAATAGAGCTTTTAGCTATTCTACAGAAGAGCCTGGATCAAGCACTATTTTTATATAGTTTTGTTCAGGAGGCTCCATCAAGTGGCGTTAGAGCTTCTATTGTTATTGTGCACATTCCAAAATTCTACAAAATATTGTAAAATATTGTTCAATTTTTACTCTTTTTACTTTTTAAAATAGTTGAAAGGTCCAGTTGCCAAAAAAGTGGTCTACAATGAATCCTCCCCTTCCCAATGTCTTAATGTAGAAATATTTTGAATGACTAAGTCTTCTTCTAACCCAAATCACAAAATCAAAGCTTGCTTCCTACCTTTTTATTTCAACTTGATGACTGTTCTCAGCAGTATTCAATTCAAACTAACTGGGCAAGTGTCTCCTTCCTATGGCTAAGCCCCCATTGTGATGAACATATGATAGTCTGGAAGCTACTAAGAAAAATCCTTTCTCTCAATTTGAGCTGAATATAATGACAGATTTTCATATGTTTAAGCTAGTTCTCTTTTCACAAAGGACAACACAATTGATAAAAGCTGGCTGAGCAGCAGCCATATGCACAGTTCAGGGCATGGGTCCAGGGTACAGACTTACTGATTTCTTGTAGGCATGCAGTCCATTCATGGCAGCCTCTCTGAATCCCAAAAAGCAAGGATATGCGATGGCATGGGCCGCTTTAAAAAGTTGCGTGGATATTTACAGTCTCACAATTTGGAATGTCTTTCTTGGCCGTTCTTAGGCCATTTTTGAGTTTGAAAATTCAACTAAGGAGAAGACTGACCTGGCCGACCTGGCTTGCCATAAGTTTTATCCCCAGACATTTTAGAAGCATAAAAGTTTTGTTGATAACTGAAGATGCAGTGCCAGTCTACATCTTGTTAGTGTGAATTTACTGAGTAAACCTTCATTAAGTTTTGATGGGGTTTTGGTCATCATGAGTTTATTTAACCTGTGAGCTTACAAAAATGCATGCTGTGTCTGCAACTACAGTATTTTTCTTCTGTTGACCTCGGGTCTAATCTTTGAAATGCATAGTTCATCAAGGCTGCGCAGGAGAACACCTGCTCTTGTAAATCTCACAAAACTGTAGACATCTTGATGGGAAATGCGGGCAGGCGTGTACTTAATTCGTTTCCTAAGGCCAATTATCACGTTAACAGCGCAGCGTGCCAGACTTATCTTAATTTTGCACAAATAAGGGTCCGTTGAAAATATCGATATGAATTATTTGAACATGTATTTAACATATTTATCGTCAGTATACCGTGTATACTCTTTTACAGCGTATGTCTCAGTGACAATAGTAATATATATATTTAATGATATCACGTTTTGCATCATCACTCTTCTCGCATTTTGTTATCATTGACATCAACTTTCCTTACCGATTTCACCTTATCATCGATATTAATCTTTCTTACTGATTTCACCTGCAACTATTTTAGGATTTTAGAGTTGATTTTGTCTGTGTAGATTATATTCAGGAGAAGAGCGTCGTCAGCGTTTAATTCAAGCCCTTTTAGGCTGGACTGGGGAATTAATTAGATGACCATGCCATATGCAAGAAAACATGGTGGGATTTTGGAGGAATTTACAGTATCACAACTGAGACACGACGAATTATGGTGGTGTGTTCCATGTCTAATTTCAACAATACCAGAGACGTAGGAACCGGGGGGGGGGCACTGGAGGCATGTGCCCCCCAAGATTTTGCAATAAACAAAGGAGTGCCCTTTTATTTTCAGGAAGTGCTCCTTTTGTTTAATGAAAAAGTGCCCTTCAAGTGTAGTGCCCCCCAAGTTTGAGATGCTTCTTACTTCCCTGAACAATACTTCTTGAAAAGTGCCATTATAGAGAATGATAAAACATTGGAAGTCACTTGTGTATCTGTCACACATTAAAGAGCCCAATTAGGCCTTTCCTATTGTGATACTGTAATTACACCATGTTCTATCATATCAGGTACCAGTCCCCTTGATTACAACCAATTGTGTGCCACCAGCAAAAGCTATCCTTGTGAATTCTAGCGACCTAGAGAATTGTAGCGGCCCCTTTGTGATTAATAACTCGTCATCTTGACCCAGATTGTATGAGTCGAGTTTAGAAATGATAGGGTCACTGTAAAACTGCCAATGAATATCCTTAAACTTGCAAATCGTTATCAATTATTGTAGGGTACATCAAAAGGTATGGAGACACTGGGTTCTTTGCATTTGCTTACCCGTTGCCCCCGCCTTCTCTTAAGCATATGATTTTTACTTAATGTAGATGAGGTCGTTTTTTGTAAGAGGTTTAAAGTTTGATCTTTATGCAAGGCTGCATCAAATCGCATTAAATCCTCTGAGCAAGGTAGATACTTATTTTTAGTAATAGTTGTAAATATGCAGTTTGAAGTTATTAGTAGCGTTTTCCACTAATTCCGTTGTGTTTTCGAAGTTTAGCAGAATTATTCAAGAGAAAAATTATTGATTTGTACAGAGAAAAGCATTTTGATGTTGCCTTCTTCCTGCATGACAGAGTGTATCCACTTAGTGGGTCTAATCGAGGTGCACGCAATGCTTCGTTATGATGTACCTTGCGTGATGCGTTAGCCATTGAATCTTTTGAACGTCGCAAGGGTGTTTAGAGCGTGCTAGTGAAATGGTGTCAGAGTCACAGCTATATACCGGGTGTCTCAGAAAAAGTACCCCCTTTTGACTGGAAATAGGAATAAAACGATAAGATATCATTACTCTCCGAGTTGACAGCTACATTTATCAATCTTCAACTTAGATGCACATACCTTGCATTTAAAAATCATACACCAAACACCGGAGATACAAGTTTACAAAGTCAAAAATTTACAGTGCTGCCAAAGCCAGAGATTTTGATAAAGGGCCTAGCCATGCTTTGTGTCATGGACCTGTACACTTTTATTTTCAGTCTTCTGCTTTTGAAAAGAATAAAAGACGAATGGGCATGACTTTGATTGAACGAATATAATAAAAATGTTGTAAGAATGATAAAGTCTTGCCACATCTCCAAAATAAGCGTGCATGTGCTCCTTTTCCTCGTCTTTGATACAAAACACTTGGGATGGAATGCAATGCAAGGACCGATTCCTCAAAGGAAAAGCCATTTCAAGAAAACTAAAGGTAAAAGTTAAGAATTCTTTTGCAAAATGCTTTTGGTGTCAAATCATGCCTTTTCTCAAAACCTCCGGTTTCAGGTGCACTCCACACTTTGACCTTGTGAACTCATATCTCCGGTGTTTGGTGGACGATTTTAAAATGTGCAAGGTATGAGCATTTAAGTTGAAGATCAACGAATGTAGCTATGAACTGAAAAAATCCCGACATGTTATCGTTTCGTTCCCTTGTTTGGCCAAAGGGGGTAATTTTTTTTGAGACACCCAGTACATTTGCACTCCGCTAATTTTTTATAAAAGTGATTCAAATGGTAGATACATGGCTCTGCGAGTGCCAAGGAACATGTGCAAACATATTCACTACTTCTGAAAGCAACAAAGCATCGCAATCTTTACCTGGTGGCTGCGTCCAATAAAGTTCAGGCATTTGACAAATTGTAGTACCTAAAGTACTAAAAAGGAAATGTATGCCACTTTCGGTCACAATCTAGCCAATCACATATCAGTATTTCCTGTTCACTTCGATAAGTTACCCAAATATGGTGCACACGTGTTATAGCCTTTCGTCTTTGCATGGCTATTTTTCAATAAAATGCTTATATATATGCTTAGATTCGCTGATTCGCTTTACTGGATGTGAATGAATTGAAAATAACTTGATAGCCCGATACACATTTTCTTTATAACAAACTGGTTTATAAGAAACTAGTACTACGATGACCAAAAATTTAAGAAAGTCCAGTACTACGTTCAAGAGCAGTTAAGAAACTCTAAAATTTTATTTCTGCATGTCTCTCTTATTCTATGTCTCTCTAACAAAGGTACCTTCATCTTTTTTTAACTTTTAACTGCAAAAATTAGTACGTTTTTGCCTGAATGTGCATGGCTTATTCGTGATGACAGTGTCAATGCAAAATGGAAGCCCTTTGTCGAGAAGAAGGCTCAACTGTTAACAATATCGCAATGTTAGGCCCAAAAGATAAGAAACTAATTAAGAAACTTTTTAACTACTAAAACACCGAAATTTACATGGGAAATTAGAAACTTTAGTACTGGTGCTGATTCAAGTTTCTTACAAAAAAACGTGTAGCTGTAAGACTACCGTATATTTGAGATTTGTCTTGTAGAGAATAAGGACCTTGTAGAGAATAAGGATCCTCGCGCATTGTCGTGTCAGAGATTCCGAATAATTTGATCAAGTGCTCTTTTTTTCAGCCATTTCGCAACCAATGAATTATTGTATATTATACTGTTTTAACCTGTACACGTATTTTTTATGAGAAACTGCCCATAAGAAACTCAACTCTCAGATCGCCAAAAAATTAAGAAACTCCAGTACTGGGAGAAAATAAGTTAAGAAACTATTTACTTTGATAAAGGAGATCTTTGACATATTTTTACTTTACTTTCGCTTGTTTCCTGTATCATATTACTCGTAAGGTACTTGAGTCATGTCTAAACATTGGAAAGACTTGAAAAACATTGTTTTGAAATGTTCACGAGTGCAGAAGTACTGAACATGAAGATTGTTTTGGAACCTGTAAGAAACTCGTAAGAAACTTTGAGTACTCAAAATCTGATAATTTTAAGAAACTTCCAGTACTGGCCCAAATTCTCAGTTTCTTATAAAAAATACGTGTATTTTCCCTGCTAAAAAAATGCGAGAAAACCACATTATACTTCAGTCTTTTTGCTGTCAAGTAAACTTTCTGGGTACTACGGTTCTCAAATCCCTTAACTTTTCCTTGGCGCATTCGGTATAAAATAGAGTACAGTATCATTCACATCACTATGACTACACAGTAGGTCATTTCATCATTTCTCAGATCTGATGGCAGAGGGGTATAAAGCGAAGTTCAAAGCATGGTTTAGATGAGATCACACAGGCTAGTAGATACACATTTCATCGCAGTTGAATTTACTATTGTCAGTTTGTGCCTTTCTTCTAACGTTCCCACATCTTTGTGACATTTTTCGGCAAATCTCCACATCCGCGTGATTCGCGAAGCAAAGTCACAGGGACCCGTTATCAAAAGTACAAATACATTAGAGCGAGATTACCTTTTACTGCGTCATTTTAAGCGACTTAGCAGCCAGTAGAAGCTTCCTGAGCGGTTGAGAGCGTTGTCTTTATGCTATCAATTGCGAAACTGGCCAAACCTTCCACAGCTGAGCTGAATAAAGTAGCAGGCCTGCACTTGATAGCCTCCACTCCACTCAATGCTGAAGAATCTCGTTCGTTTCTTCAGAAAAGAAGTTGAGAAATAATATATTTGATGTAACATACAGCCACTTCTATGATTACAACCCTTATCGAAGGGTGTATACGTATCTTTATCTAAAAAACTAAGAAGTTGAGCCACTACTGAAAGTTTCTTATATTCAGGGACCGCGGAGGCGGGGGGGCTGGGGGGGCTTTAGCCCCCCCAATAATTTTCAAGAGATAGATTTTTGTCGTTTAAGATTATGTTTATATGAGCAAATATTGCCAACGGTTCATAAATCATTTAATCACAAAGTGTTAGCACCCNTCGTCCTTGTAGTATTGTAAAATAGTTTGTAGGTAGAGTAGTCCGTAGCATGTATTGTAAATTTTTAATGGAATAGAAAAAAAAATCTGCTCAGTGTCCTGAAACAACTTCGGATGATAGGTAGAAATATAGGGGAAAAGATTAAACTAACGTTGTGAAGACAGGAGATAGGAGACTACGCTCAAAAACAGTCAAGAAACTCTTAAAATTCAATTTCTGTATGTCTCTTTTATTCTATGTCTCTCTGACAAAGGTACCTTCATCTTTTTTTAACTTTCAACTGCAAAAATTGGTAATTTTTTGCCTGAATGTGCATGGCTTATTCGTGATGACAGTGTCAATGCAAAATGGACGCCCTTTGTCGAGAAGAAGGCTCAGCTGTGAACAATATCGCAATGTTAGGCCCAAAAGATAAGAAGCTAATTAAGAAACTTTTTAACTACTAAAACACCGAGATTTACATGGGAAATTAGAAACTTTAGTACTGGTGCTGATCCAAGTTTCTTATAAAAAAAACGTGTAGCTGTAAGACTCGCGTATATTTGAGATTTGTCTTGTAGAGAATAAGGACCCTCGCGCATTGTCGTGTCAGAGATTCCGAATAATTTGATCAAGTGCTCTTTTTTCAGCCATTTCAAAACCAATGAATTATTGTATATTATACTGTTTTAACCTGTACACGTATTTTTAATGAGAAACTGCCCATAAGAAACTCAACTCTCAGATCGCCAAAAAATTAAGAAACTCCAGTACTGGGAGAATATAAGTTAAGAAACTATTTGCTTTGATAAAGGAGATCTTTGACATATGTTTACTTTACTTTCGCTTGTTTCCTGTATCATATTACTCGTAAGGTACTTGAGTCATGTCTAAACATTGGAAAGACTTAAAAAACATTGTTTTGAAATGTTCACGAGTGCAGAAGTAGTGAACATGAAGATTGTTTTGGAACCTATAAGAAACTCGTAAGAAACTTTGAGTACTCAAAATCTGATAATTTTAAGAAACTTCCAGTACTGGCCCAAATTCTCAGTTTCTTATAAAAAATACGTGTATTTTCCCTGCTAAAAAAATGCGAGAAAACCACATTATACTTCAGTCTTTTTGCTGTCAATTAAACTTTCTGGGTACTACGGTTCTCAAATCCCTTAACTTTTCCTTGGCGCATTCGGTATAAAATAGAGTACAGTATCATTCACATCACTATGACTACACAGTAGGTCATTTCATCATTTCTCAGATCTGATGGCAGAGGGGTATAAAGCGAAGTTCAAAACATGGTTTAGATGAGATCACACAGGATAGTAGATGCACATTTCATCGCAGTTGAATTTACTTTTGTCAGTTTGTGCCTTTGTGCCTTTGTTTGTGCCTTTTTTTACTTTTTACGTTCCCACACCTTTGTGACATTTTTCGGCAAATCGCGTCATTCGCGAATCAAAGTCACAGGAACCCGTTATTAAGTTATCAAAAGTACAAATACATTAGATCGAGATTTCCTTTTACTGCGTCATTTAAGCGACTTAACAGCCAGTAGAAGCTTCCTGAGCGGTGAGAGCGTTGTCTTTATGCTATCAATTGCGAAACTGGCCAAACCTTCCATAGCTGAGCTGAATAAAGTAGCAGGCCTGCACTTGATAGCCTCCACTCCACTCAATGCTGAAGAATCTCGTTCGTTTCTTCAGAAAAGAAGTTGAGAAATAATATATTTGATGTAACATACAGCCACTTCTATGATTGCAACCCTTATCGAAGGGTGTATACGTATCTTTATATAAAAAACTAAGAAGTTGAGCCAGTACTGAAAGTTTCTTATATGCGTCTTATTTTGAGAACCCTGAGACTCTTGTCTTACGAGTTTCCGAACGGAACGGTCCTATAATAATATTCTTTTCATTGCCTATGTCATGAACTTTTCGATACGAAGTTTGTTAGGCCTTTCCAATTTTAGACTTAGCACAAGTACCCTCCGAGTACAGTAAGGTGATACAGGAAACAAGTGAAAACATAGTTAAGCTATGCTTGGGATTTCTTTTGTTAGAACAAAAAGTGTTCTTAAGTTATCTTTTGGCAGTGAGATTTTTTTCACGATCTGAGAGTGGAGTTCCTAAAGACCGGTTCCTTATAAGAGAAATTACATGTACGGTAAAGTGGGTAAAAGAAAGGGCAGTTGTGAATATGTTACAATCAAATTCATCAGAAAAATAACAACACACATGAGTCACAGTATCGTAGGTTTATGTCCAGACAAGTCCCCACATGTGGCGTTGGCTTTTGGTTCGAATTTAAATACTGAGTTTAGATTCGTTCGATTTCTATTCCATCTTGATAACACCAAAAGTATCCTGGTATGGGTTATTAAACACGCGATGGATTAGGCCGTCGGGTACAATCGTGTTTTTCAAAATATTTGCAATCGNACCGGTTCCTTATAAGAGAAATTACATGTACGGTAAAGTGGGTAAAAGGAAGGGCAGTTGTGAATATGTTACCCGGGATATGTTATAATCAAATTCATCAGAAAAATAACAACACACATGAGTCACAGTATCGTAGGTTTATGTCAAGACAAGTCCCCACATGTGGCGTTGGCTTTTGGTTCAAATTTAAATACTGAGTTTAGATTCGTTCGATTTCTATTCCATCTTGATAACACCAAAAGTATCCTGGTATAGGTTATTAAACACGCGATGGATTAGGCCGTCGGGTACATTCGTGTTTTTTCAAAATATTTGCAATCAGTCGCCACTGGGTAAACTGAACAGGATGCGGAAACAAACAAAAACGAAGTCTGAATAGGCGCCTGAATCGGCAGAAGAAGCTTTATCCGGAAATTGCAATGAAATCAAACATTGCACAGCCCTCGCAACTTCTCAAAAGAAAAGTTTCCTTTGCATGATGTCATTGGAAATAGCAGAAATGATAATGGGTTGACTTTACTCTGGGTCAACCTTACCCATAGATTCTCCCACGGGCAAATTGTTGAATATTGTGTTTGATGACCAACAAGTCTCGACTTTTAAAATGAAGTGAAGGGAAAAACATGCAATCTATTTACAGCAGACGTGAGATATGCGCAGTTGCTGTGCGAAATCGCCTACAAAGAAGTCTTAAAATGTGATGTTTTTTTTTTACCAAGGAAGAGATTCAAGTTTAAATTATAACGAAGGAAGGAATCTTGAAAATTTGGAAAATTAGCGTACTGTATGTAATGCTCTGCAAATCACATGGTGGAGACTTGTTTGTAATTTTTACGTTTTCTCTCTCCCTCGACCAGTTCATTTGCAAATCCTTGCAAATACGTTTTCTACATTATTCTTCGTAGATATTTGTAACACTACTTCATGCAAGCACAGACATCTAGTCTTTGCAAAATCCTGAAATTACGGCAGATACACTCATTTTTTTTTATAAGAAACCGCTCATAAAGAAACGGTGTAGGCTCAATTATTCGAAAGTTAAGAAACAACCCTACCTGAATTGAAAAAGCTAAGAAACTTTTGTAATTAACGATTTCAATTTTCCTATCTCACTTAAACCGCTTAAACAATTTTTGACAGTGTACAGTTATAGCAACTGTTTAGACTTTATTTTGAGTACCAATTGCGTTATTTGCTTGTTTGGAGATCTTACTAAGTAATTTGGGAGCCCTTTAGACAGAAAAAAAATTAACTCTTCACTTCGGGCATTAAAGTATAAGAAACACACAAGAAACTTTTGCTAGCAAAATGGCCCAAAATGTAAGAAACTGCCTACCAGCACCGGACCTTAGTTTCTTATAAAAAAATGAGTGTATCTTAGGAATTACAGGGCCGTAGGAAGAAGCTTCGGATTGGGGGGGGGGCAATTGTTCTTGAAACAATAGAGAACAATACATCTAATAAATTCGTGTGACGTAGCACAATTGTTTTCAAAATTATTGGGGGGCTTGAACCCCACCTGCCCCCCCCGCTTCCTACGGGTCTGAGGAATTACAATAGTTTCTTAGTTCTTTAAATTTACGTATGGTTATTTCTTGACTTTTGAAAAATCGAGCCTACCGTTTCTTATAAAATGTTTCTTATCAAAAAATTACAGTTACTGGGAATAATATATTATGAAACTGTTTATTTTGATAAAGGAATCCCAAGCATATTTTTACTTTATTTTCACTTGAAAGGTACTCGAGTAATGTCTCAACATTTGGAAAGATTTTAAAAGACTTCAAAGAGCTTTGATTCGACATGTTCAGGATAGCAAAGGGTATAAACGTGGAGGTTATTATGGAATCTTTAAAAAATTCATGAGAGATTTTGAGTATTGAATATCTGATCATTTCAAGAAACTTTCAGAATTGGCTCAAAGTTTTAGATTCTATTAAAAATGCATGTACTGGGGATTCGGCTGCCAAGAAGAATTTTGATCAATCAGCGTAGCGTTCTATGCAAGCCACTGCTAATTTCAAGCAATAACTGAATTAGAAAGGTTTGCCAGTCATCTTTGTTCTGCATCCAATGTGTAGAGCAAAAAATCTTCTATTACACGTATTTTTTTTTATAAGAAACTACCTATAAGAAACTCAACTCTCAGATCGCCAAAAATTAAGAAACTCCAGTACTGGGAAAATATAAGTTACGAAACTATTTGTTATTAATAAGGGAAATCCTTGACCTATTTTTCATTTATTTTCATTTGTTTCCTGTACCATATTACTCGTAGGGTACTTGAGTAATGTCTAAACATTGGAAAGGTTTAAAAAACCTTGTTTTGAAATGTTCACGAGGGCACAGGTAGTGAACCTGAAGATTGTTATGGAACCTTTAAGAAACTCGTAAGAAACTCTGAGTACTCAAAATCTGATATAATTTTAAGAACCTTTCAGTACTGGCCCAAATTCTTAGTTTCTTATAAAAATACGTGTAGATACTAGATAGAGGTTCTAAAAATGACTAAAAGATAAAGTGTTCATACGTCAGTTTGCGAAATTTCCTCCAAAAATAACCAATCGTTTTCCCACATAGTCGTGCAGGAAAATAGGCACACAGAGTGGAAATCCGAGATATTGAGCTTCAAAATTTCACGTGAAACGTTTTATCAGCAGTGTTCCAAATTCTAACATGAATACTGGATTTATTATTTGCGTGCAGGTGGTCAAACACGCGAAATGTCTCATAAAAATGAATTGCAATCATGGAAGGGTTTGGACGAAAATATCTTATATATATTTGAATTTACAATATATTTCATCACGAGTGGGACTACAATTAGAAATCAAAATGTGCCTCTGCCTGCGACTGAACCCAGGATCTTTGTGTGAAAAGTCCCTCCGAAAAGTCATTGGGCCACTCGGGTGGGAAATTCTGAAAGGGTGGGCATATGATTCCTCCGTTCCTGCTGATCATAGAGAAAAACTCCAATCAAACTTCAACTTGCAGGTAAGTCTCATTTAATTTTTAAATTCTTCTTCATAATCAGCTACGTAACTATGTCATCCCATGACACTTTAAAGCACTGTGATCAGGAAGGTTATTTGGGACGAAAGTTGCCAGAAAATTTGAAAACGGGACCATATTCATGGTGATGAGTTTTGTCATATGAAAATGACAGTACCATAACAATCAAATTAATAAATTAATAAGGCAATGTTAAGTTTCATTGGGTTTGTTCTGTGATATAGCATGCTGTCCGAAATTGTCTCTTTGAATTGACCGACAACCGACAATGAAAACGTACGAATGAAATTTCGGAGAAATCTTAAAGTCATTCAAATGGCTGGCTCTACACCATGACAGAAGAGCATATAAGTCAAATCTTTCACTGAGGCACAGAGAAACCCACACAATTGTCCAACTTCACACTTATTAGCCACTGATATCGCCGGATTCCGATCACATGACTGAAAATATGGTTTTCGAGGAAAGTTTTCGAGTACCTTCCCAAAAATAAAAATGGATATTCTACCAATAAAGATACAGAGCTGGTTTCACCACAAATCCATTCTACATGCAACACTCCATATTTGCTTTTCTGCATTTGGTCACATCACATCTAATCACATCAGGGATCGGTAAGAAATTTTCAGAAACAATACAAATCAGATATGGTAAAAAATTAAACATGTGTGATTTTCGAAAATCCTTGACGAGTTAAAGCTATCTGTTACGAAGAAAGCGAAGCGGCCTACCTTCATCCGCTGCAGAATCCCAGTAATTTGCATTAAATCAGTATCTTTCGCAGTAATAACCAGCTATTACATTTACCAATGAGGTCACCACATATCCAATTTATTCCATCATTTATCACTGGTATGTGTTAAAATTTCACAGCCTCTGCAGCAAACCTTCCAACTACTGTCGATTTAAAGTTTTCTTGTTGCAAACACCTTGGAAGAAGTGCAACAAAAAATAAAATGAAAGGTTTTGCAAGGCTTATGTCTCCCATATGACATAGCAAAATGATACCTTTGAGAATAGATTGCACATTCCTCATGGCATTCTATCACAGGAAAATAAAGAGAAAACAAAACGTTTATCTGAGTTGCAAATCTCTTTGTAGACTCAGAAAAGTACATAATTTGTGTAATCACAGTTCCCTTGCAATCTATAGAAGGTGTACAGTACAATCTATTATCAAAGTATCGATGTGCTGTGTCAAACACGTATTTTTTAAATAAGAAACTGCCCATAGGAAACTCAACTATCAGATCGCCAAAAAATTGAGAAACTCCAGTACTGGGAAAATATAAGTTAAGAAACTATTTCTAATTTATTTTCACAATTCCTATATCATGTTACTGGTAATCTAAACATTGGAAAGGCTTAAAACACCTTGTTCATGAGGGCACAGGTAGTGAACATGAAAATGAAAATCGTTATGGAACCTCTAGGAAACTCGTAAGAAACTCGTAAGAAACTCTGAGTACTCGAAATCTGACAATGATAAGAAACTTTCAGTGCTTACCCAAATTCTGGGAGATCTGAGCCTTGCACAAACTTTTCTTTTATGCAAATCTTCCAAGGGGCCCCAAGGTGGTATTTGTAACAAGAAAACTTTGAGTTAACGGTAGTTCGACGGTTCGCTACAGAGGCTGTGAAGTCTTATCGCATTTTATCGAAATGGTCGATGATAAAAAGGTGGAAAGAAATTGGATTTGTGGTGACATTATTGGTAAATATATCCGCTGGTTATTACTGCGAAAGAGACTGATTTACTGCCGGTCACTGGGATTTTGC
>REGL01000643.1:39638-55605 GCA_004194395.1 Aurelia aurita complex sp. Pacific | reverse complement strand
GAATTAAGGATTATGAGAAAAAGGGCAGACTTGAAATCTTCAAAAAGTCGTCAAGAACAGGGGATCGATTTGTAGTATTTTCAGATATTCTAAACAACGAGCAACGAGTTTCATTTCAGCCTAGGAATAGGCAACTCAGTTGAATGTTACCAGAGCAAGTTGATAGTTCGTAGATATCTAAAATATTCTTGTCTGTTGTCTCAGGGGGCAAGGATACTCTTGCTTTTCTGTAAGCAATTCTTGACAGTTCGATTTGCGTGGAGAATCGAATTCCTTTGAAATTCCACAAGTTTACAAAGAACATTTATTTTCAGCTACAAATGTTCAGGTACATAGGGACCATAAACTTGCTCTAAAGACTTTTAACTGAGTTGCCCCTTCCTAGGCTGAAATGAAACACCCTCCTCATTGTTTGAAGATCTGAACTGGCTTTAAATCGATCCCCTCCCTTTGATGACTTTTTGTGGATTTGAAGCTGGCCCGTTTTCTCCAAATCTTTAAATTTGGGAAATTTATAATGCCGAAAAAAATTCCAAAAAATACTCATAATGAAAGCTAGTTTTTTAGCAATAGAACAATGTTTGAAGCACTTCCATCAGCCACGTACTTTTTTCTCAAGCAGATTTCGTTGGGTCATTTGTTTCTGGGTCACCTTTTATGTTTTCTTATACCCTAACAAGGGTAGAATAGGATTCTGACATAAATTTGCTTCCAAACCAATATTTTATTTCTATAATAGACAACAAGGGCAGATTTTGTAATTCAATACTAAAAGTTGCATTTGATTGCCACCTCAATTCAAAGCGTTTAGCGAATGCAGACAAAGGAAATGATCTTGATCATAAATTAAAAACAGACAAAGCCGTAAAGTTTATCTGAAACCCAAGAACCTAGCCCGTTCGATGTGCATTCCAGACATTGTTCCTATGAGCAAACATGATTATATATCGAAAGAAGAGGGAGACATCTACACATCTACCTTGGGCATTTTATTTCTTTGGTTCAAAAGCCGATCGGAAGGCGATTCAATTCTATTTATATTTTGGTATTATTAAAACATTTATTGGTTCTTATATTCTATTAATTCATATTAGGAAGACACGTCTTGTCGCTTACGCATCACATTCACAACCAAGCAACAACATTAAAGGACAAGTCCGGGGTTGGTATGATTGATGATAAAGTACGAGATAATACTGCTATGAATGATGTATGATACTTTTTTCCACTATCTTTCGCCTTCTCCTTGTGAAATTACGTATTCAAATAGGCAATTTGAGCGAAATGACGTCATGTCGTACAAACGAAAACGAGGCTATGTGATTGTTTTTGCCTCTTTATCGTAGCAAGCCTCTATCGGGTTCTCGTGCCATTTTAAATGCATCAGTGCACGATAAAGAGGCTATAAGCTATTAAGAGGCAAAAACAATCACACAGCCTCACTTTCGTTTAGGCGATATGGCGTCACTTCGCTCAAATTGCTTGTTTGAATACGTAATTTCACAAGAAGAAGGTGAAAAATTGTGGAAAAAAGTATCATACCTCATTCATAGCAGTATTATCTTGTATTTTATCATCAATCATACCAACCCCGGACTTGTCCTTTAAGAATAATTTTTTAAGAATACAAACAAATGTCTTGGCTGCGCAGGCAGTCCATATCCAGTTCATACATTCTATATACACCTTATTACACTGCTCAGCTTCTGAACCAAAGAAATAAAATGCCCTATGTGCAGGTGTAGATATATCCTTCTTCCTCCAATATGTGCTCTTGTTTGCTTAAAAAAAACAGTTCCTGGAATGCACGACGAGTGAGCTAGTTCATTTTACGTAACTCTCGTGACATAAACAAAAACAAAGTACGCCCTCGCGTTTGCCTTATTGTGTTTGTTACTTGTGCCAAGTTTCAAGTCTCTAGCTCTTAT
The DNA here is from genome assembly GCA_004194395.1 of Aurelia aurita complex sp. Pacific. NCBI lineage: Eukaryota > Metazoa > Cnidaria > Scyphozoa > Semaeostomeae > Ulmaridae > Aurelia > Aurelia aurita complex sp. Pacific. The sequence goes on along the minus strand of REGL01000643.1, from coordinate 53,677 downwards.
GGTAAGTGCCCAAAGCTTCAAAAAGCCTAGTCTGGATAGAATTTAAACAATTGCTGTAATGCATAATGTGCAAGCTAGCTACCTTGGTTTCAGATCAATTCTTGCGGCTTGCATTGTTGTTGTTTATAATTTGACCAACCAGGCATATAATTTCCTTTGTCTGCCATCACTGTTTTTCCTGTTTTCACCAAAAAGTAGCGCTGCCTATTGCAACATTTTCAGTCCTTTTTAACAAAACCAGAAAGGCTCGTTATCAACTTTTATTCCATATGTTGGTTCAGTTTGTTTATTTGTCAATACGCTGCACTCACTAACAACCATTTTTTTCAGTAACTGAACATATGAAATTCTACTAATTATCGGTAAAAACATTTATAAGTAGACAACTAAGAGGGCAAGATGCATTGCGTTCTTTGATCATAGTCCTATAGAATNTTATAATTTGACCAACCAGGCATATAATTTCCTTTGTCTGCCATCACTGTTTTTCCTGTTTTCACCAAAAAGTAGCGCTGCCTATTGCAACATTTTCAGTCCTTTTTAACAAAACCAGAAAGGCTCGTTATCAACTTTTATTCCATATGTTGGTTCAGTTTGTTTATTTGTCAATACGCTGCACTCACTAACAACCATTTTTTTCAGTAACTGAACATATGAAATTCTACTAATTATCGGTAAAAACATTTATAAGTAGACAACTAAGAGGGCAAGATGCATTGCGTTCTTTGATCATAGTCCTATAGAATTGTCAAATGTTCTCATTAGCAGTAAAGTCAGTGCATTCTCAAGGGATGCACCTTACATCCACGAAAAGAAAAGGAAGATCCTGTTCCACACATTTATAATGTCAAATTTCAATTATTGTCTACTTATCTGGATGTTTTGCGGTAAAACGCAAAACAAAGAAATAGACAATGTTCACAAAAGAGCCTCGAGAATACTTCTTGAAGACTATGCATCAATCGACGAGCTTCTACAAAAGATAGATGACAGTAGGGTCCATGTAAAAAATCTACGTAAATTGATCATAGAAATATATAAATGCCTATTGTGCGAAAATCCATCCTTATGTGGAATACTTTCCAGCGAAAGGAGCTTAACGTATAATCTAAAATCGGTTTCACTATTAATGATGCCACAAGTGAAAACTGCAACCTATGGGACCAGTTCATTGCCGTTTAGAGGTAGCTACCATCCTCTGGAGAGCCGAACTTGACACTGTAAAAGCTCACCATCTGTTGTATGTTTCAAAGATCGATAAGAGAATGGAAGGGTGAAAATTGCACAGGCAAAAATTGCTTGTAGAAACAATATTTCTGGAAATCTCTCCACCAAAAGTAATCCTGTAGATCGTTCCATCGTTGTAAAACTTATTTTCTTGATTTTATTGTAATTGTTTTTCCTTTGTAGATAGTTGGTTTGAATTAGCTTTTGTATCTAAGCTACTGTAGATACCAACTACCGGGTGTCCCAAAAAAAAACGCAATGGATTTGATCGAGACTAGCGACAAGAATTTAGGTCCAATCAATCCCTAATAATTCTTTATATAATCCTTGATAGCTAACTTGAAGATAGATACCTTGTTTGTTGATATTGGTGCATTGAGAGTGGGAATATTAATCTTCAAAGTTGAAATTTACGTGAACCTCCAAACCAGAGCTTTTGGGTTTTGGCCTAAACTGCAAACGCGCTATTTTGGGGAATCTCCTGAATTACCGAGAAATAAGAGAAATAAGAGAATAAAGCCTCATGCTGAGGAAAATATTTGAATAGAAATTCAATCATATTCATCAATTTTGTCCTGAAAAGACATCTTTTTTTAAGCTTCAAAAGTTTCGAAAAGTTAGCATTGCATCTGTCTTATAAAAGAAAGTAATCCGCGAAATAGTTTGCTTGGGTGTGAAAAATGAATTAGTTCTTGCAATCTTCATGACTTTAATGAAGTGCAGTGTGTTTAATCTTTCTTCGAATTATTACGAAACAAGAAATCAAATATACCCAAGGGAAAATTGTCCATGGATAAGATCCTTAAAATTGCTCATTCGTGCTTGGCCCTTTTGCTGGTGCAATATGATTGAACAAATATATTCCTTTGTGAATTTTCCCTTCGACATTGTTATGTTTGTCAATTTTTAGCTTTCAAATTTCAATTGAAATGTGTGCCTAAACATGTGTGCCTTAGCATGCTCACACTACTACACTATGCAATGACTGAGGAAATTCCTCGAGACATTTTCAGTAAGGCCAAAACCCGAAACCTCTGGTTTGGAAATGGAAGCAAATTTGGACTTTCAAGATTGATATTCCAACTCTCCATGCACCAATATCAACAAACGAGGTATTTATCTTCAAGTTTGCTATCGAGGATTATATCAACAATTATTTTGGATTGATTGGACCTAAATTCTTGTCGCTAGCCCCGATCAAATCCGTTGCGTTTTTTTGGGACACCCGGTATGATTAATTTGTTAATGGTGATAATAATGTATCTTGGTAAAAGAGTCATCGACATCATCTTTGGCATTATCGTATGTAAGTTGCTTGTATTTCAGGATATATTTCTATTCACACATTTTTCCTATCTGTAAGTTAGGGGGGGGGGGCTTGGGGGTACTGGAACCCGCAAAGCAGAACACAAATTCGCAAAAATCTGAAAAACCCCGGAAGCAAAAGACCAAAGCCCGAAAGTGTACTTTAGAAAAAAAAATTTGAATTTTCGTCAGTAATCTTCGATTATATCTAACATTTTCGTTCTCAATGACACTCTGTGCATCATTTAAAGGCAGTCTGTCACGTATCTGATTGGTCACAACAAAGTCTGAGCAAAACACAATGGAGGTCTTTTCGAGTCTGCGTATTTGGAATAAAGTAAAGCTGATCTTTATCACTTTCTACGGTTGTAGAAAGTCATTAGTCATTGTCCTCATCATCCAATCAAATGCATGACAGACTGCCTTTAAGCATTCGAAAGGTGGCTTTTCGATTTCAATTAACTACAAGGACTGCATGACTTCGAAAACCCGACAAAATTGGAATCTTTGACTGAAATACCTGACAAACCAGCATTTAGATTTGCCAAACCTGCAACCCGTCAAACTCCAAAGCCCCCTTTCGATTAACACACCACCTGCATGTGTTCTCAAACTATTGTTCCCGCAACAGCTGCCGATCATATTTCTTCGAAAAATTTTAAAGGTATATCATTCTTGCCTTGAACCCAACAAAAAGCAGTACTTTGGAGGAAGAACGATATTCACTGGGGATCGACTTGCTGTTGCCATTTAACTACAAGGGAATCAAGGCCAAGTCTAAATTCAAAGAACAATGTCCTCTCAGCCTGACTTTCCCTTGAGGTATTGGCNTCGTTTTCAATGACACTCTGTGCATCATTTAAAGGCAGTCTGTCACGTATCTGATTGGCTACAACAAAGTCTGAGCAAAACACAATGGAGGTCTTTGCGAATATGCGTATTTGGAATAAAGTAAAGCTGATCTTTATCACTTTCTACGGTTGTAGAAAGTCATTAGTCATTGTCAGCATCATCCAATCAAATGCATGACAGACTGCCTTTAAGCATTCGAAAGGTGGCTTTTCGATTTCAATTAACTACAAGGACTGCATGACTTCGAAAACCCGACAAAATTGGAATCTTTGACTGAAATACCTGACAAACGAGCATTTAGATTTGCCAAACCTGCAACCCGTGAAACTCCAAAGCCCCCTTTCGATGAACACACCACCTGCATGTATTCTCAAACTATTGTTCCCGCAACAGCTGCCGATCATATTTCTTCGAAAAATTTTAAAGGTATATCATTCTTGTCTTGAACCCAACAAAAAGCAGTACTTTGGAGGAAGAACGATATTCACTGGGGATCGACTTGCTGTTGCCATTTAACTACAAGGGAATCAAGGCCAAGTCTAAATTCAAAGAACAATGTCCTCTCAGCCTGACTTTCCCTTGAGGTATTGGCAACTCGCTTGCTACATCATCATCACTCTGATTGGAATATCTGGTAACAGTCTCGTTCTTGTTGTTTTGAAAAGAAATAAAAAGATCAGAAACTCAGCTTTTGGTGTATACATCGGATCGTTGGCAGTAGCTGACATCATTGTCTCTGCAATATGTGTCCCAGTCTATGTGACATCAACATCTGCATTGCGTAGTCATCCAACTGGTGTTGCAGGAGACATTCTGTGCAAGTTATGGACTGGATATTTTGCATTGTTTTATTTTGCAGTCATTTCTATCTACACGCTTGTAGCAATATCATTCGAGAGGTATCTAATGGTATGTCATCCGTTCAAGGCAAGGTTGAAATCGACACCCAAAAGAGCAATAAAAATTTTGGCTTTCATCTGGATTTTCTCCATCATTCCTAATTCTACCAATTTAGCTGGTCGAAAGTCAACGAAGACAGGCAAAGGAATCACGGGTGCCCATTGCAAAGACCTCGATTTCGTTGATGACCATGTCATTATATGGAATGTTGTCTATATTATTGTGCTCATGATGGAGTATATCTTACCCATATCATGCATGCTATATTTCTTCGTAAGGATTAAGAGGAAGCTCTGCATAAGAAAACTCAGTGCACTTAAAAGCAAAACATTCGTCCAAACTGTTAATTTATCAGTGATCAGAAAGAAAGAGAAAAATGTACATACAGTGATTGCAATGATTATGTGTTTTTTTGTTTGCTGGTCAATGAATCAAGTTTTGTATTTCATGGCGAACATTGGACATGGATACCCTTGGAATGAAAATTTGCCACAAATTAGTGTAGTCCTATGTTGCTTCTCTTCTTGCATAAATCCTATTATATACGCATTTAGAAGTCGGCCCTTCAGGAAAGCTCTCGCAGAGCTTGCCTGTTGTAATTCTAAAATATTTGACTTCTTAGTTCTAAAAGAAAAACAGAAAAACAGTGGAACTGCTGCTTCTTTGGAACAGAGAACGCAACGTTTGACAGGTACAAGCTATCTGCATACGGCCTATGTTGTAAATGATGAACTATAAAGATCAATGCAGATATTCCTGTCTTACGTTTTTGTTGAACGAGCAAAGAATGCTGACAAGTCTAATTTTTAGTATCTAATATGACATTACAAAAACATACGATAATAGTTGTAAGTAGCCTGACGAGATTTGTTTCCATGAAAGAGAAGGTATGGATTTTATATTTCAAGCCTTGGATTTCAAATTTGAGTTATCTAGGCCTTTATATCGTGAAACTACCAGAAAACCTTTCCTAATAATGTAAAATTTCAGCTTTTCTCGTACCTTTTACCTACAGTGACATTAAAATGTAGTCCAACTTGATAAATGGAATAAAACAAGTCCATCGTAGTATGTTGAATCGTTTAAAAATGTTGTTGCTTTGAAGCAGCATACACATATTTCTTTTTGTAAGAAACTTAGAATTTTGCCCAGCACTGAAAGTTTCTTAAAATTATCAGATTTTGAGTACTCAGAGTTTCTTACGAGTTTCTTAGAGGTTCCAAAACAATATTCATTTTCACAACGTGTGCCCTCGTGAATTTTTCAAAAGAAGGTTTTTTAAGCCCCTCCAATGTTTAGAAATTACTAAGTACCTTACGATTAATATGATAAAGGAAACAAGTGAAAATATNTTGTAAATGATGAACAATAAAGATCAATGCAGAGATTCCTGTCTTACGTTTTCGTTGAACGAGCAAAGAATGCTGACAAGTCTAATTTTTAGTATCTAATATGACATTACAAAAAAATACGATAATAGTTGTAAGTAGCCTGACGAGATTTGTTTCCATGAAAGAGAAGGTATGGATTTTACATTTCAGGCCTTGGATTTCAAATTTGAGCTATCTAGGCCTTTATATCGTGAAACTACCAGAAAACCTTTCCTAATAATGTAAAATGTCAGCTTTTCTCGTACGTTTTACCTACATTGACATTAAAATGTAGTCCAACTTGATAAATGGAATTCAAAATGCCGCAGGTCATCTAAAACAAGTCCATCGTAGTATGTTGAATCTTTTAAAAATGTTGTTGCTTTGAAGCAGCATACACATATTTCTTTTTGCAAGAAACTTAGAATTTTGCCCAGCACTGAAAGTTTCTTAAAATTATCAGATTTTGAGTACTCAGAGTTTCTTACGAGTTTCTTAGAGGTTCCAAAACAATATTCATTTTCACAACGTGTGCCCTCGCGAATTTTTTAAAATAAGGTTTTTTTAAGCCCCTCCAATGTTTAGAAATTAGTAAGTACCTTAAGATTAATACGATAAAGGAAACAAGTGAAAATATGTCAAAGGTTTCCTTTATCAAAATAGATAGTTTCTTATATTTTCCCAGTACTGGAGTTTCTTAATTTTTTGGCGATCTGAGAGTTGAGATTCTTATGAGCAGCTTCTCATGAAAAATACGTGTACTATTCTTGATCAAAAGATCGAACCGAATTCGGTTTGTCTGTCAAATCTCAACAATTTTTGTAAACCAGATTTTGCTGTTGAATGGCATCATTGTGGTCAAGGCACTATAAAAAGTAGCGCAAACAAAATAACTAAAACAGTATCATTCGTATGGTCAATTGACTTGATCAAGACGTTCTATACCGGCCAGTTTGCCACCCAACTGTAACATGATTACAAGACCTTGGAGGATTCTTACATGAAGCTATTGCCAGATTGCAATTGACCACAATTTTAAGCATTTGAACGCCAATTTTCGTTATTAAACCAATATGCAGGACTCCTTAACTTTAGTATAGCTTGTTAAAAAGCTTGCGATCAACAACAGATTTTAAGCTTCATCCAATGTCAACTGTATCAATATCCTGAGTACAGTCAAACTCACAAAAGTCCAATCTCTTTGGACCGCGGGAGAAATAATCCAGCTCATGTGAATTTAACATTTGATAGTCGGATTGTGTTTTGTCAAGTTATTTGACTTCGAATATTTAGACCTGGCATCTTAAATAATGAATAAAGAAACTAATCTAATTCGAATATTTACAATAAACTAAATTAAACAAAATTACATACATATCTACAGGTATCATTTGGGTATCAAATCAAACAAATCAAAGACACATTGTGCTGGGATATATTACATGAGCATTGTATTTCATTCCATCGTTTCATGATTTGTTCTAATGTTTTGAGAGTTTCAGCTGAATTTATCTCATTGCAGAGGCTATTACATAACTTTGGCCCCAAAAGCCTAAGACTTTTAGAGCTGAGTTGATTTGACCTATAATATTGCAATCGTACGGATTTCTCGTTGAACAATTTACGTTCATAGAGGATTTAAATTGAAATAACTGTTGCACGAAAGATGGATTTTTTTTGTCCATTGTCTCATACAGGGTGTCCCAAAAAACATGTGCGCCGTTTGAATGGCTACTGTGGAGGAGCCATAAATCTAACTTTCCTGTTTTTCAGATTATTGAATAGAAGAGATTTCAACTTAGAGTTTGGCATCGAGTTTGTGTAAATCTGACAAGGGGTTGCTGATTTATTGAGAAAGAACGTCAGAATCATTCGTTGCTTCAAAACCAGAGGATTTTTGTCCGTACTTAACCTTATAACTTGAATTTTGATATGAAATGAACTTAAACTTTACAGTTATGCCAGGAAACGCATTAGGGAGTAATCAATGACCATATAACTCAAGAATATTGACCAAGCAGCTTGCTGAACGCAATATTGTTGATTTAAGTCGACTTCATCACTTCTAGGAAGCCAAATATCTGATGGACGCATGCCATGAACTGAAAAACTTGTGTTGCACATTGCCATTCCTAGCAACCCTAGATATGTCCAATATTTTTGGTTGTCACAAAATTCAATGTATGACTATCTGTCTCACTTATGAACATCAGAGAACAGGGCTAGGTATGTTTTTTTTTTTCAATCAATTTCGTTGATTTTAACGAAATGGAGAATAATAAATCCTCTGGTTTTGAGGCAGCCATGAATTTTTGCTTTCTTGCTCAATAAATCAGCAACTAGTGATCAGATTTACTCAAACTTGGTGTCAACCTTTAATTGAAAATCTCTTCTGTCAAGAATCATAAAAACAGAACAATTGGATTTATGGCTGCTCCGCAGAAGCTACTCAAACAGCGCACATGTTTTTTGGGACACCCTCTATATTTTGACACCAAAGGTATGTAAGGGAGAAACATGCATAAGCATTCGAACTGTTTATGATGATGATCATCATATTGAAATCGTAAGGCATGTTCTTGTATCCGTTTGAATTTATGCAAAGATTTAGCTTATGAAAAATGCCATACAAGTGGACAACATTTGAAATTTGAATGCACAAAACCCTGAAATAGAATGGTTCTTGTTTCGAAACCAATAAATCGTTTTGGTCTTTTCAGAACATTCAGCTGATTCAGCTGATTCGTAGCTTTTTCACAATTTAGAAGTATGAGGGTCAAAGTTCAACTTGTTATCAAGTTCGATACCAAGCAGTTTCGTAATGGATTCTGGTTTTATGTTAAGACCCTTAATTCTTTTGTTGATACCAGTGGTGTCAGATCGGTTCTTTTTTGCAATTATGGCATGATATTTTTCAGGATTCACAATTATTTCATTGTATGCAGGCCAATCCAAGCAACCTTGGAAAAGTTCAAATCTAGCTTCTATCCTAATTGCTTATCTGAACGGAACAAACATGATCCTGAGCTTGGACTTGCACCCACAGTTGCTATTTTTAACAAAAAATACATGCATTAATCCGCCCCACCCTGCAAAATCTGCCTTTGGCACTCCGAACCAATATACCTTTCCCATCTTACTAAATTTAGGGCCGGTCTCAGTAAATTGAATTTGCATAAGATCAAAGATAATTTCTGGGATATTTTAAACCAAATATGCCCTACAGATGATGGCATTGAAGACACTGAGCATTTCTTGTTGTTTTGCTCTCTATTTGATTTGCAACGACGAGATCTTTTCGCTGGAGTNGAATGGTTCTTGTTTCGAAACCAATAAATCGTTTTTGTCTTTTCAGAACATTCAGCTGTTTCAGCTGATTCGTAGCTTTGTTCACAATTTAGAAATATGAGGATCAAAGTTCAACTTATTATCAAATTCGATACCAAGCAGTTTTGTAGTGGATTCTGGTTTTATGTTAAGACCCTTAATTCTTTTGTTGATACCAGTGGTGTCAGATCGGTTCTTTTTTGCAATTATGGCATGATATTTTTCAGGATTCACAATTATTTCATTGTATGCAAGCCAATCCAAGCAACCTGGAAAAGTTCAAATCTAGCTTCTATCCTAATTGCTTATATGAATGGCACAAACATGATCCTGAGCTTGGACTTGCACCCACAGTTGCTATTTTTAACAAAAAATACATGCATTAATCCGCCCCACCCTGCAAAATCTGCCTTTGGTACTCCGAACCAATATACCTTCCCCATCTTACTAAATTTAGGGCCGGTCTCAGTAAATTGAATTTGCATAAGATCAAAGATAATTTCTGGGATATTTTAAACCAAATATGCCATACAGATGATGGCATTGAGGACACTGAGCATTTCTTGTTGTTTTGCTCTCTATTTGATGTGCAACGACGAGATCTTTTCGCTGGAGTTTTGGGTATATTACGACTATTTGGACACACAAATCTTTCAAAGAAGGTCTTGATGAAATATTAATTGTTTGGCAATAAAGACCTGCGTATTGATGTGAACAGAACATTTTTGAGTTGACTCTATATTTCCACAAATTGATCCACAAAACCGGTCGGTTTGATTGAGATCATTGAAAACTTTGTTGTAAGTCAAGAAACCATCAAGTCCCTCCCTTTTTTTCTTCTGAAGTAGTTACGTGTAGTCAACATTATTTCTATAAACTTATAATTTGAATAAATGATTGCTGTGAAGATAGTAACTTTTAACTTTTAAGTTATAACTTTTTCATGAAAACCCCTGATTTTTGCATTAAATCTAACGATCAAATTGATTTAATTTGTTTGTTTTATGTTTACGGTAACTGTAACAGTTAAGTTAAACGGTTGCTTCTTTTACAAATAGAAAAAAAGGTAATTTATATAAAAGTTGAAAAAAAATGGATCTAAAACAGCCCTGAAGAGTACCTGGCAGATTGGTCTGAAATGAACTATCAGCATTGTCAATTTTAACACACTGCTCTCGTTGCTTCTTGACGCAAGAATAAAGAATTTTGATAGAACCCATATACAGAAATTTTTGCAAATAGTAGATCGTGAGGAATGCAGTCAAATGCCTTTAGAGATCAATCAGAACTGTGCCTACAAAGTTTGTGCCTTCACAGCGTTTGTGTAGGACTGCGCCTACAACGTTTGTCAGTCTTAGGAGTGGATCAGATACTTCTCGACCCAATAGAAGCTCGAAAGCCTTGCAATCGAGGCTTCAAAAGGCGAGAGGCTATCAAAGTAATCTAAACATATATCAGCATTCGACAAGAATAACCTTGCAAAGACAATAGGCCGATTCACGTACCGCACCATATTTGGGTAACTGATTTACGTCCACAGGAAATCCTGATATCTGATAGGCGAGAGTTTGACCACAAGTGTCTTGAGCCACTTTAATATGATTACATTCTTTTTAATCTTCAGTCTAAATTGTTGTAATATTGAATAGCACAGTGAGAATAGACCAAAGAGCACCTGGAAAAAAGGAGCCTTTCTGTTTGCAAATGGTGCTAAATAGAGGTCAGCACTCATCTTCTGTCGTATTTGATCATGAGAACCCCTAGAAAGATCTGATATACGGAAGTATCCGAATAATAAAATTCGAGTTTAGCTGAAGAAATTTCAAAGGGGGGTTGGAACCGATACTTTTGTCCGTCTTATAATAATCCTACATGTTCAATCCTATTTCAGCAAGCTTGACTGTAGTGCTTACCTAAATATCAGACATTCCTAAGCCTGTTGTTTTGATGCAAACAGTTTGACCAAGCTTCTACAGTGGAAATTGCAGAATTGTGTTTCATCAAGCATTTAGTTCAGCTGTAAGCCTATTTCCGCAATCTTTAGGGACGTTTTGAAGGGTTCTTGAAGCTGCTTTCCCAAGAGAATCTCTCGTAATTTCAGAAACAAGTGGCCAATTTCATTCGAATAAACTTTAAAACGGATTGGAGTTTCTGTTACTGAATAATATGTCTCCCAATATTATTGTCTTGATATCCAGGAAACATGGGCCTTTCATACGGGGCTGTATTTTTTATTGACTCGCGGTAGGCGGCACATTTTCCAATGAACTTTAAAATTGATCGTGGCAATATTATCACGCTATTCTTTCAATATAGTTTGAACGAGATTCAGATAGTTTGCTATAATTCCAGTGAGAGCATGTTGATAGCATTATTGTTTTTTCAGAAAGCTACGGAAGCTTGGTAAATCTTTTATAATCACTGCAAAATATCCAAATTTCATGACAATTTTCCACTTGGAAACTAAGAGACAATTTAAGAAAATAATAGGACAATTTCCTATGATTTTTGATGTAAGAGACGGACACTTCCTTTTCCTCTTAGTTTCTTCAAATACATTGTTAGTTTTTGCTAAATTTTTTCCTCCAACCCCATAGGAAATTTAAATATGTTTTGCAATGAACGTTGTTCTCTTGAACAATCTATTAAATTCCCTTAATCAATTTAGCATGTGTATGGTGTTTTTAATGCCTTTAATGCTTTTCAAGCAGTTTTCGATACTTCCTTCCCATTTTCTATTGAATATGCTTTCGCATTTCCTTCCATAAAAATACAGCTGCTGTAGTTCTGAACAAATGATGACATGGCAAATAATGTTTCCTGTGTACAATTTGTTTGAAAGAATACTGCAATGAAATTTGACAGGATTGATTTCAGCAACTTTTGAGAAGATTTGCAACCATGCTAAGTAGGTATGTGTGATGGCTATAGTTGATTGTTCGACAAGAATGCCTCGGGCAAACCACCAATAACGAGAGTAACTGATAGAGACCTTTGCAACACCAGACATTTGAGGTTATTTACCAAACAAAATCGAATAAAACAAGCAGAAAGCACCCCTGAAAAAGCATTTCTGCAACGTGATCTAAAATCATGGGTTTCATTCAAATAATGTTGCAATAGTATAGCTTCACAAAATAAGCTTGCATGCAGACACTATTACTTTATTTTCAGAGCGGTTTCTCCTCCTAAACAGTTAGTGCATCAGCATTTAAATCCTTGTTCTCAATTTATAAGAAACGCTGACATTTTCCTGACTGGCAGAAGTATAGCCCCTTTGTTTGCGTACCATCTGTATCTTTGATCATGTCGTCTAATATTTAATTGGCGCATGCATGAACCAGAAAAAACCCTGCTGTGTGTTCAGTGCTTTTCCTATCCTCTTTACAGGCCACTCTATTGACTCTAATTCAACACTTTGGTACCTCAGTCCTGAGAACCACATGTGACCTAGAATGAGGATTTGGTTGCTAATGCTCAAGCTCTACTGGAGGAGAAACCTCTTTGACAAGAAATTAGTAGTCTGCCAAAGGTTACACAAAAGAGAATTTAAAGATATCTTTATAAAGATCAGAGTGCAGAATCGGGACAGGTGCTTGTGTTTATTTTGCTTCTACAAAATACCTCCAAGTCTTGCACAGAACCACCCTTTCAGTCAAGTTTTAAGAGTCTGTCTTGAATTTAAAAGCTACAAATTAATTACAGAAAAAAGGAATTTCACGCTCGGTTGGCCAAGGCAAAAACAAAACAAACCAAGCCACAAAATGTCCCTGAACCGATGCAGCTAGCCTGTCTATTGAGCATGCTAGAGTGAGTTTGCAGAGCAGGCATTAACCATCTATTCAAACGAGAAAGATATATAAAAAGATCTACCTGCTGCATACTGTCTAGTCGTTCAGAAGCCAGTTGACAGCTGGTTGAAGTACACATTGATTTCTTTTGATCATATTTATATTTATACCGGGTGTCTCAAAAAAGTACCCCCTTTTGACCGAACAAGGGAACAAAACGATAAAATTTCGGGATTTTGTTAGTTCATAGCTACATTTCTTGATCTTCAACTAAATTGCACATACCTTGCATTTAATAATCGCCCACCAAACATCAGAGATATGAGTTCACAAGGTCAACATTTGGAGTGCACCCGAAACCAGAAGTTTCGAGAAAGGGCGTAGCCATGATTTGACATTACATACATTTCTCAATATGAATTGTCGACTTTGAACTTTAGTTTTTACTTTTAAAGTAATTATAACTTGAATTGCTTCAAATTGTTCTTGAAATGACTTTTCTTTTGAGGAATCGGTCCTTGCATTGTATTGCACCGCAAGTGTTTGTATCAAAGACGAGGAATAGGAACACATGCACGATTATTTTGGATATATGACAACACTTTATCATTCTTACCACATTTTTATTATAATCGTTTAATCAGGGCTCGTGCGTCTTTTATTCTTTTCAAAAGCAAACCACTGAAAATTAAAGTTTACAGGTGCTTTGGAAAATGTCCATGATACAAATCATGGCTAGGCCCTTTTTCAAAACCTGTGGTTTTGGGTGCACTGTAAATTTTGACTTTGCAAGCTTGTATCTTCGGTGTTTGATGTACGATTTTTAATTGCAAGGTATGCAAATCAAAGTTGAAGATTTATAAATCTAGTTGTGAACTCGGAGACGAATGATATCTTATCGTTTTCTTCCTATTTCCAGTCAAATGGGGTACTTTTTTATGAGACACCTGGAAGATGAATGTATCCATCGGTTAGACTTATGACGATGAGTCCCTTGTATCCCTGCGGTACCTTGCTCACAGGGACTCATAATGAAACAGTTAAAAACCTGACCCTATCTTCTGCATTCGATTGATCGAATCTGGATCGAACGACTGCTTCGGCTCTGTTCAACGGTCACTCCTCAGAAAGGAAATGCGATAGAAGCCACGGTAAGCAGACACTTAATCAACAAAACTTGGTATTCATCTGAAGAAGAAAGTTCACTTTACCTGGTGAGTGCAAAATAAGTCTTTTAATGCTGCAATGTCCACGTTTTTAAGACCAA
>REGL01000643.1:18265-36048 GCA_004194395.1 Aurelia aurita complex sp. Pacific | reverse complement strand
GCAGAAAAAGTGGATGTTTGTTATTAAATCCATCTGAGGTATGTGTATGCACTAGTTCTTCTTCAGGTTTTCAGTTTTCTACTCTTCTTTTTGCTAATCATAGAGTATGTAACCGATGAATGACTGCATTGAGCTTAAAAATGCCACAATTCTGCTATTTTTCGTGATCGCAAAGCCATACCGAAAACACTTATGGTCCAAAGCATGGAGAATCTTCTCCAATTGAAATTTTGACGAAATTCGATTTATCCGATCGTGCAATGATTTTTTCTGGAGAGTGGTCAAAACGGCCGAAAATGGCCTAAGTTTTGCTGCAAAACGCGGAAGTAAACACAACGACGGCACCTGATTGGTCAATCATAGGAGAAAATGCGATCTGATCAGAGCGTGAGTCAGAACCCCACGGGATCTTTTGACAAAAGAAAAGATTTGACGGCTATGCTGCATCACAGAACATTCCTTTTGAACGATTCCATGCGCTTTAGCGAGGCACTCGTGAATTGTATTCACGCATTTGTTCTTTTCGTTCTTATTTCAATCAATACAAAACATAAAAAGAACAAAACATTGTTTTGGGTTCGCAAAAAAAGATACCCGGTTTTGCACTTTTGTTTGTTTGCATTGACTGATTGAACCAAATGCGCGAAAACAATTCACGAGTGCCTCGCTAAGGCGCATGCTCTTTGAATTAAGGAAAATAAAATTCATACCTTAAATGGTTGATTGTTATCTCGGTTATCTCTGTGTCGATTGTGTCTTTCTTCGTGTGCTCTTGTACCCCGAAATGATTGAAGCATTCTGCCACCATGGTAACAGAATGAATGTTGTTGCTGTTGTATTGAAACAACTAGGTAGCCTTTTGGACACAGAACACGACATCTCCGGGAGAAAAATCTTAGCAATAACAGCTTACAACCAATTGAAACAAATTTTTGAGAGTAAAGAAGTCCAAACACCCACTAAGATGAGACTACTTAAGAGACACATAGAGAGCATATTCTTGTATAATAGACCATTTTGACATTTGGAAAAAGGGTCTGGGGAGAGCAATATTTTTCTGGTAAATGGCTGCCACAGGGCTTTCGCGAACGATAAATTGAATTATACAAATCTATTGGTTTCAAATTCACGATCAAAAATAAGGAAATAAACTGCCCAAAATGTACCCGAAAAGCTGTCCTTTGACCCATAAGCCTCGTAACAGAAGGGAGACTTTCTCCAACCCAGACCTCGAATCCAACGGCTTTTTGCGTCTGGCGGGAAAGTGGGAAAGTATTCGTCAATCTTTCTGTTTACCAGAATAATCGAAGCAAGTTGAAAAGTTGCATCAGATAATGGTTCATGGCGAAATCGTGGAGATAATGATTTCTTTCTGAGTTAGGCATGCTGGAAAGATACAAATTCAGTATTGCGAGAAATGATGTCTCGACCCGTGGATATATTGCTTCAAGCAGCGGCTTTTTACGAAGTTTCTTTTGCCTTGAAATTGATGTGACTTGCAAAGAACTTTACAGGTCCGTTTACGAATTCTAGCCTACTGTAGAGGAAACTGCAAGGGCAGGTAAGTAAGATCTTCTTTGTTGAACTTTTTCATGTCACAATTCACTTATCAATAAAATCCAAGACTGTTTCCTATTTAGATTGTTCTGCTTGACAGGAAGATATTGCTCAACCGCCATTATATAAAGATACAGTAAGACCATCATCGGTGGCTTCTCTGCCCTGTTTACTGGAAAATATTGTGACATATTGCAAGCAGTTTATGCAAAAAGGAACTCTAAATTTCAATTCACCTGTGAAAATAAAAGTTCTTGTTCTTTCTATATGTTGTCCAAACTCTTTCCTCCCGATATCATCATGAATTTTCAAGATTTATTTTGNAACTGCAAGGGCAGGTAAGTAAGATCTTCTTTGTTGAACTTTTTCATGTCACAATTCACTTATCAATAAAATCCAAGACTGTTTCCTATTTAGATTGTTCTGCTTGACAGGAAGATATTGCTCAACCGCCATTATATAAAGATACAGTAAGACCATCATCGGTGGCTTCTCTGCCCTGTTTACTGGAAAATATTGTGACATATTGCAAGCAGTTTATGCAAAAAGGAACTCTAAATTTCAATTCACCTGTGAAAATAAAAGTTCTTGTTCTTTCTATATGTTGTCCAAACTCTTTCCTCCCGATATCATCATGAATTTTCAAGATTTATTTTGAAACAAAAAAGTCTTCAAACACAACACAAACGCGTATAAAATGCTGTCAAGCAAGATTCCACACAATCCTGAATTCATATCTTTTCCACTCTACACATCTCAAAGCGACATAACTATAATTCCAAGGTTTCGTTGCAAGACTTTCATCTTGCACTTGTAGCAAGACTTGCTTCGTTTATTTTGGTAAACAGAAAGAATGACGAATGCTTTCCAGCCAAACGCAAAAAGCCGTTGGATTCGAGGTCTGGGTTGGAGAGAGAGTCTCCCTTCTGTTACGAGGCTTATGGGTCATAGGACAGCTTTTCGGGTACATTTTGGGCAGTTTATTTCCTTATTTTTGATCGTGAATTTGAAACCAATAGATTTGTATAATTCAATTTATCGTTCGCGAAAGCCCTGTGGCAGCCATTTACCAGAAAAATAATGCCCTCCCCGGACCCTTTTTTAAATGTCAAAATGGTCTATAGCGAGCTTTGGACCCTTACCAAAAAGCTTGAAAATACAATAAATGTCTTCCAGAGAAATCTTCTCCGCAAGGTCCTCAATATCAAGTGGCCCAAAAAAATATCAAACAAACAATTATACGAAAGAATGAAAATTTATGAATGGAGCAAAACAATAAAGGGAAGAAGATTAAGTTGGTATGGACCTCTTAAGACTGCTAGACAATAAACCTGCAAACACTGAATTAAGAGAAGCTCAGAGATATGTAAAGATACCAAGGGGTGGACAAAAATTAACATGGATAAAAACGATTGAAAAAGATCTTGAAACAGCAAGGGTGATAGTTGCAAAAGAAGATGGAACGATCTTTGTGGCGGCTTTGTAGCGACTGATGAATATCTAGCAAATAATAGGCCGTTATGGCAGTCCGTAGTTAGCCGCGCTATGTTAAATTAAAAGAAATGCGTATCAGATAGATATAGATATTGAAATAACGACGCAACATTATAGGTTGGAAGTGTGTATATAAGAAAGCACAAGGAGCAAAGCTTTCTTACTTACGTGAATCTAACAACAGTTTTTTCCTAGCTCAATCTCGGTGAATTTTGCATCAAACGCCCAGTTCTTTGCATGAAAATGTTCCCCAGCTTTTAAACTTCGTACTCAATGCATTTGTCCTCACTTTCCTCCCCGAAATGATTTAAAACAAACGCGAAAGAAAACTTATCACTTTGACAGTTTGAAATCTGCTCAAGCTCCGTCCCACCATCGTGGCCAGGATAAAAGGAGTCGACGTTCGAAATTCGTCAGATTCTCGACGAAAATTACAACGTTGACCTCCGGATCTCCAACGAACGTATTTGCTGCAAATAATCCTTGCTCACAAACATACGGGGGATAAAACCTTGATTTTCTACGAGTTTTGTTCGAATTTCGAACGTCGGCGTTCTTTATCCTGGCCACGATGGTGGGACGCGTGGGACGGAGCTTGAGCAGATTTCAAACTGTCAAAGTGATAAGTTTTCTTTCGCGTTTGTTTTAAATCATTTCGGGGAGGAAAGTGAAGAAAAATGCATTGAGTACGGAGTTTAAAAGCTGGGGAACATTTTCATGCAAAGAACTGGGCGTTTGATCCAAAATTCACCGAGATTGAGCGAGGACAAAACTGTTGTTAGATTTACGTTAGTAAGAAAGCTGCGCTCCTTGTTCTTTCTTATATACACACTTCAACCTATAATATTGCGTCGTTATTTCAATACAACAGCAACAACATAAATTCTGTTACCATGGTGGCAGAATGTTTCAATCATTTCGGGGTACAAGAGCACAAGAAGAAAGACACAATCGAAACAGAGATAACCGAGATAACAATCAGCCATTTGGGTTATGAATTTTATTTTCTTTAATTCAAAGGGCAAATACTGTTATCTTTATATTGCAGTTAGGAAACAGTAGCAACGTAAATTACCTAATACAGTATTACTAGCATTAGGTAGGACGCCATATTACGCGATTGGGCTTCCTGTGTAATAACATCTGTCATTGTGTTCTTTTTATTGTTAATGTTTCATTACATTCTTCGTACGTGTTCGTTGATTGTTTTCATTTGGCTTATTTGTTATAACTGTACTATTGTTGATGTAGGGTCTTCTTTTTGTTTAGTACATGTTTTGTTATTTTCTTTCTGTTATTTCATTGTGACCTATTGTCCCCTAGGACCAGCGGGAGGACTCCTTTTTGATGATGCCGGTTGAAATCAATCAATGGCGAACAACAATAGGGTGTTTTTTGTATCCATTCAAACATCGTCTCCCCTATGTAAAGATATTCGGCCGTTCTCTTTTCTTGTTCGCATCCTCAAGCTTTACTGGTTTTGTTGTTGTTTCTTTGCTACTTCAATCATTGTATTACCTTTGGTACTAATCGTACAATTTCTTGCTGCGCACTCTGTGGTGGCACAGCTATGTTTCTTGCCTTTGTTTGCTCGCGTGCATCGCCTTGCGAAGATAGTATTCTACACGACTATTGGACTGTTCAAGCGTATTCCGCATGCTATCTTTAGTCGAGTTCACAAGCGTTCAGCTGTCAAGCAGTGTCTTTTTCTATACGCGTATTTTTACACTGGATGCATAACTTACTATTCTCACAGGACCGAATGCTCAGAAATTTTAATATTTTAGTCCCACAGGCGTAACTTTTGCAAAATCGCCTATCTTGGGACTAGTCCTAGTCCCCCAAAATCCAAGGGTCATATTTAAACCTTTGTAGCAGTCAGTTTCAGCCCTCTTCCAGAAACAACTCAATCAGTGAACTCTGGAAATCTTTTCTGAAACGTGCGCTGCCACTGACTGAGCCAAATTAGGCCTAAGCAGATGACTAAGTGGTATAACGCAACACAGTTACAATTGAACGTTTTTTGCTCCCATGATGTAGGAGACAGTCCAAACACTCGGCGGATAAAACCTCGAGAGGAAATAAAGTAACTTTGTGTCGTTTGCAAATGCTTCGGCAATTGCCGTTGCACCTCGTGCAGATTTCTTCCTGCGTTTTGATGTAGCTTTACTGCAGGCCTAAACTTTTCTCCTGGATATATTTGCTTTGCCACGCTTTCCTAAATATGTTTATCCTCACACAGTTCGTACCTCGTGACTAAGATCTTCCGGTGCTATTGCATATTGCTTTGAGATATCTACTTCAATTTCGTCTTTTTNAATTAGGCCTAAGCAGATTACTAAGTGGTATTATGCAATACAGTTACAATTGAAGGTTTTTTGCTCCCATGATGTAGGAGACAGTCCAAACACTCGGCGGATAAAACCTCGAGAGGAAATAAAGTAACTTTGTGTCGTTTGCAAATGCTTCGGCAATTGCCGTTGCACCTCGTGCAGATTTCTTCCTGCGTTTTGATGTAGCTTTACTGCAGGCCTAAACTTTTCTCCTGGATATATTTGCTTTGCCACGCTTTCCTAAATATGTTTATCCTCACACAGTTCGTACCTCGTGACTAAGATCTTCCGGTGCTATTGCATATTGCTTTGAGATATCTACTTCAATTTCGTCTTTTTATAGGAAGTTTATAATCGTGATTTGCTTTCTTTTCTATTCTTAGGTATCCAAAACCTATTTTTTTCTGGCTCTTAAGTATGACAGAATATCCCCATACTGCTCATGGACTGCCAGGCTCAATTTTGTCGTAATAATAGTTTGCACGAAGGACCTTTGATTTGTGTGATTCTACATAGGGTACTTTGTATTGTTCTGTGCGTATGTTTTCGAGATATTTCTTAGCACGTCCAGCAGTTTATTTTTTGCTGCGAGATTTTTCGCTCTGGCAAATCCGTACAGCAGTTTAGCACTTTTGCTACGGGGTTTTAGCAAATAGCCTTGAATTCTATAGCTCGTCAAGTAGTTTTATTTTTTGCTGCGAGAATTCGTACAGCAGTTTATATTTTTGCTGCGGAATTTAAAAAAAATAGCCTTGATCTTTATATCTCGTCCAGCGGTTTTTGCTGCGAGTATTTTGTAACTCCGTACAGCAGTTTAGCACTTTTGCTGCGGAATTTTAGGAGCCTTGAATTCTATAGCTCGTCCAGCAGTTTTATTTTTTGCTGCGAGAATTCGTACAGCAGTTTATATTTTCGCTGCTGAGTTTTTTACGAAATAGCCTTGATCTGTTTATCTCGTCCAGCGGTTTTTGCTGCGAGTATTTTTTAAATCCGTACAGCAGCTTAGCACTATTACTGTGGAGTTTTAGGAAATAGCCTTGAATTCGATAGCTCGCCCAAGCAGTTTTATTTGTTCTTTTTTTAGTGCGAGAATCCGTACAGCAGTTTGTGTTTTTGCAGTGGAAAATTTTACGAAATAGCCTTGATCTTTTTATCTCGTCCAGCGGTTTTTGCTGCGAGTATTTTGTAAATCCATACGGCAGTTTAGCACTTTTACTTTGCAGTTTTAGGAAATAGCCTTGAATTCGATAGCTCGTCCAGCAGTTTTATTTTTTGCTGCAAGAATTCATACAGCAGTTTATATTTTCGCTGCGGAGTTTTTTACGACATAGCCTTGATCTTTTTATCTCGTCCAGCGGTTTTTGCTGTGAGTACTTTGTAAATCTTTTAAATTGTTTTAGAATTTATATATTTGAATATATTTTTAGATCACACTTGGAAATTTTGTAACTAAGTAGGCCTTAATTAGCTGTAATTTTAGCTATGGTTTCGTTTCAGCCTACTTCGTAAATACAAATATGATGATGATGATGATGATGATGATGATGATGTTGATGATGATGATAAATTTGTAGAGCAGTTTAGCACTTTTGCTGCGGAGTTTTTGGAAATAGCCTTGAATTTTATAGCTCGTCCAGCAGTTTTACTTTTTGCTGTGATAATTCGTAAAGCAGTTTTTATTTTCGCTGCGGAGTTTTTTACGAAATAGCCTTGATCTTTCTATCTCGTCCAGCAGTTTTTTGCGGCAAGTATTTTGTAAATCCGTACAGCAGTTTAGCACTTTTCCTGTGGAGTTTTAGGAAATAGCCTTGAATTCGATAGCTCCTCCAGCAGGTTAATATTTGCTGCGAGAATCCGTACAGCAGTTTGTATTTTTGCTGCGGAATATTTTACGAAACAGCCTTGATCTTTTTATCTCTTCCAGCGGTTTTCGCTGCGAGCGTTTTTTTACCCTATCTGTACTGGGCGATTTTTTAGGTATTTTGTACTGGGGGGGGCGTTTTTCGCCCCCCCCTCTTTTTCTCCAAAACTACAAAAGATACAACAATAAGACTTACCCCTATTGTTCTATAGACAATTGGCTATTCAAATATAACAATGACAATTAATAAGTCACGTGATTCGTTGCTAGGCAACCGAAAAACTGACGAAAATTGGCAAATTTATACCTTCTTAACCAGAAAAAATTCTATTTAATCAACCACTCAACCTATTTTCTCCAAATTTGTTTCAAATAGTAGGAAACATGTTATAGTTTAAAAATACATACTTTGCAAAATTTTTTAGCTTCTATTTTTAGCACAATTAGCCTTAAATTAGCCTTTTGTTGCATGCATTTACTTTAATCGCAGGTTTTTGCCAGTCCTGCCCTTTTATCTGGTAAATATAGACTCAAATGAATCAAATTAATAAGATGAAGCAAGTTAGACCAAACAAATTTATATTTGACACTTCTTTATTAGGTAAATGACGTCATAAATGTGAATGACGTCATAGATATTAAATTTTGCTGACATCAGCAAATATGAAAAATTTATATATCAAATGAAAGTACTCATCAATTGCAATCGAATGGTGCATGTTTGAGATCGATCAAGAAAACGAGACGAAAACTACGGACATTTTAAGCTTTTTTTTGTTGACTACTCTCCAAATATGGTATTACTGTGGTCACATGATCAGAGGTAGAACAATGAAATGTTAAGAATTTAATTGCCTATGAAATTTGAGTAAAAGTCATCTAAACTGGTGGTTATATCTCTTGTCGTTTAAGCGTAACGCAGCGAAGTCTGTTAGGGGGGGCCCCCAGTACGAATAGGGTTAAATCCGTACAGCAGTTTGGATTTTTGCTGCGGAATTTTCATGAAATAGCCTAGATCTTTATAACTCACCCAGCGGCTTTTTGCTGCGAGAATTTTGTGGCTGTAAATTCGTTTAGCAGTTTGTATTTTTTGCTGCCGAATTTTTACGAAATAACCGTGATCTTTTTAACTGTCCAGTGGTTTTTTGCTGCGAGAATGTTGTCGTTGTAATCCGTATAGCAGTTAACTTTTATGCTGCGGACATTTTTTGGAAATAGCCTTGATAATTTTGTTGTGAATCCGTACTGCAGTTTGTATTTTGCTGCCGAATTTTTAGAGCTCCTCCAACTGTTTTTTGCTGAGATCATTTGCTGTTGCAAATCCATACAGCAGTTAGCATTTTTTGCTGTGGAATTTTTTTAGGAAAAGTACTATATGATTTTGTAGCTTGTCCAGCAGTTTTCCTTTTGCTGGGAGAATTTTCATTTCTTGTAAATCCGCACAAGGATTAGGCTTTTGATGCAAAGTTTTTAGGGAATATAGCCTTGAATGTTTAGCTCGTCCAGCAGTTTTACTTTTGCTGCGAGAAGTTTTGTTGTCATCAATCCATACAGCAGTTAGCATATTTTTGCTGAGGAATATTTAAGGGACAGTTTTGAAGATTCAGCAGCTGTAACCTTTGCTGTGGGGTGCTGTGATAGCCTCAGACCTGTCCAGCAGATTTGTCTTTTGCTGTGGGAATTTCTTTTGAGAAGTCAAACCCGTCTAATAGTTTTGTATTTTGCTGTGTTAAATTTGATTTATTAAGACCTTTCCAGCAGCTTTGTTTATTTGATTGTGACCTTTGTCAGATTTAAGATTTGTTCATCAATTACTAATTTTGCTGTAAAGTATTTTGAAAATTTTAAGACCTATTTAGCCGGTCCATTCACCGCGGGACGCCGTAAATTTTATAGCCTGTTCAGCTGATTACTTCGCTGTGAGTCGTTCCTCATTTCATAAACCTGTTCAGCAGTCAGATTTTTGTGGTTATATGGTTTTTACAGTTTATTATGTTGGCTGGGGAATTTTTTAGAAAGGTTTTCATAAGTAATTTTCTTTGTCCCATGTTTTATTGTCCATTGACTTTACTACTGAATAAGTTAAACCTCTTTATGGAAATAAACAAATTATAACAGTGAAGAAATACAGAATTTCTTGTATCCAAGTGATATTTAGGTGCTAAGTTTCTCTCCTTGCTTCGACCTGCCGGGGGTTCAACTAAGAACCTTTACACTCGGCTAATGCTGCTGGGTTCCGAATGGTCGAAGCTAGGGGGCATCCCGTTCTTTTGTTTTGACCCTATTTATTTCTTTATTTGTTCATTTGCTATTTATTTTTCAAGTTATATGACATCTTTAGGTAGTAAACTTTGATAACCATGAGACTTTTTAAGGTTTATATACATACTGTGGGAGAAATCAAGCAAAGTATAGAAACAGCGACTATTGCCATAGACATTACGAGGGAGAGCCCCCTAGTTCGACTCTGTAACTATGTACTATATATCGGGAGCGCATTATTGCTCCTCTCATGAACTGCAATATTCAATACATCACTACGGAGTATACGATAAAATATCATTGCCCCGTGCTATACAAACCTAAAAGGGATACCGCTTTAAGATTTATTATATATCAAATGTGAATTTCGCAACTTTGCTTTTGTGGGTCGGATGAAACTAAGCAGCCCGAATTATTTCAAAAGTGGGTTGATCTGCATGCCTGTCGCTCAGAAAAAGCGACTATTCTCACAGGACCGAATGCTCGGAAATTTTAATATTTTAGTCCCACGGGCCTAACTTTTGCAAAATCGCCTTCCTTGGGACTAGTCCTAGTCCCCCAAAGCCCAAGGGTCATATTTAAACCTTTGTAGCAGTCAGTTTCACCGTTCTTCAAGAAACAACGAACATCAGCGAACTCGAAATCGACCCACCCTCCTTCCTCAGTGGCAGCGCACGTTTACAACCACGCTCCTTACCACAACAGCGAAGTCTCCTTCGCACTCCCCATATCTAAATATTTGGTAAGGAGAGCATAAGGTCTGAGAGAATATAACACTATACACTTCATACGCAATGGTTGGTTTTCAAGACGATTCTGCTTAGCCGTGATATAGAAATGAATCCTGGCCCTGTAACACTGGATTTTTGTACCTAAAATTTAAATAGTATTACTGCGCATGACTTCTTGCGAGTTTCTCTCTTAGAGGCCTACAACTCAGCGTACAATTATGACCTGATTAGTATTGTTGAAACCCATCTTGACGACACTATCGATGAAGATAGGCTAGCACGTGATGGCTACACGTTTTATAAAAGCCACCATCCTCAGAATGTGAAAAGGGGCGGCGTTGAGCTTTATGTCAAAGACTCTCTTCCTTCAAAAAGTCGTCCTGATTTGGTGACTCTCCCTGAATGTGTTGTATCTGAGATTCAAATAGACAGGAAAAAATATTTTTTGCCGTAATTTATCGTAGCCCAAGCAAGGACAAGAGTGAGTTTGATAACTTCATGGTAAATTTCGATCCCAAGATATTTGCTGAAAATCCATTCTGTGTTACTATCACCGGCGATTTCAACTGTCGATTTATTTTATTCAAAAGCCGATTGGGAGGCGATTCAATTCTCTTATTTGTTGGGTGTAATTGAAACACTTACTGCTCAGCTTCTGAACCAAAGAAATAAAATGCCCGTGGCAGATGTGTAGATATATCCTTCTTCTCTCTATCTATGCCCATGTTTGCTCTTACAAACAATTTCTGGAATGCACAACGAGCCCACTAGCTACTTGGGTTTCAGAGAAACTTTTGCGGCTTTGTTCGTTTTGAATTTCTGGTTGAGAGAATTTTCTTTGTCTGCGATCATTAATCGCTTCGAATTGCGGTGTCAATCAAAACCAACTCGTGCTATTGTCTTACCAAATCTGTCCTTGTTCACCGCCGCAGCTCTCTTGCTCTTGCTTCAGAAAAACTTTAACTTTTGAAATTCCCGCGCTTCATAGAACCCTACTACGCATGTTCCAATGACTCAAAAACAACGTCACGCAAAATTCACCGGACTTACTGAGGTTCATCTCCCCAACAAATTTATCACGAAATTTTACTTTCGCGCCACAGCTTTCTTGCAAGAGAGACCGGAAATGACGTCAAAATTCAGGCTTGGTGTTGTCGGGCGTGTAAATCATGCGTTGTCTTAATGCAGCTGACGTATGAATTGAATTGGCTGTGCGTAGGAAAGCACAGGTAACAACGGTATCCTTTATAGGCTACAGAACTAAGTTCGAAGAAAATCCATGATATATACCAAAACGGTGCTTTCCAGGCTTGTTGATAATGAATTTCAGGCTTTCGTGAATTTTCGACGTTTAACAGCAGGGGTTTGGCCCATTTTAATCAGGTGTCTATATTAGGATATGGGGTAATTGGACGTCATGTGACCAACTAAACCCTATTTTCTAATATGAATGAAGTAGGTTGACCAACAGATTACGTTACTTTTCATATTTCACAGGTTAGGCAGTATTCATCCAATGAAAGCGCTGTTTAGCCATGTTTCTCCTCCGCAGAGGATAAACAGTAACTACTCCTCGTTTAACCCCAATTTTACACCAAGGAACAGCGGAAAATCACCGTTTACCATCACATTTCTAAATATTCGGTTGACAGAGAATTCGAAACTGGTAATCAAAATTCCCCGACCGAAAGTGGTACTCCCCGTCATTTCCGTCTGGTCTATCTAGCAGTGGAAAGTTAAACTATAGAGTTTCACAGAAAAATCAAACACATTATTTGCCCTGTATGAGATAATACTTGTATGAACTCAGCCAAACAAATTTATCAATGACTCTATTTCATTTAGAATCAGGAACGTAATATCTATAGAATTACAAAGTTACCTTGAGCTTTAATGAATGTCAATTTATTCTGTTAGATTCGTTTGCGCCTTTGACTTCATTTTTCTTGGCTCCACAACCAGGCACATAACTACACTCTTCCATAGTTGGCGGATTTCTGAAGCCACTCGCAGAAGCAAAGAACTTTATCTTCGTCACTTTCTTCCACTAGAACAGAAATTGGAAAGTCATATCATCATTCGTGGCTCTTTGTTCGTGGCTATAGGGAAATAAACTGTCTCTTAATGTCGCAAAGACACAGAGCATGATCCTTGGTACAGCACCCAACCTCACAAGACTAGATTGCAATGATTCAACCAATTTTCCCAACTTTCAAATAAATGACGAAAAGATTGAATCCACGGGTAATATCAGATATCTTGGGGTACAAATTGATCCGTTAATGAATTGGAAAGAGCAATCAACGTTGCAATCGGTAAGATTTCACGAGGAATAGGAATGCTCAAGTATTCCAAGAAATATCTTTCGTTGGAAACCATCTAAAGGGAGTATTTTAGCATAGTAGATTTGCATTTTAGATATTGCTGCTCTGCTTGGGGGTGTGTTGGGATACCATTAAGAAAATTGCAAAAGCAGCGAAATCGAGCATCGCCGTGTCGTTGCAAACAGTCCCTTCGATCAAACATCGTTGCCATAATAACAAACCCAAACAGTATGCTCGGAACTTTATACTTTTTATGGTGGCAATAGACTACTTTTCAACAAAATTACATTTTTACCCGCATCAGCCAGTACCAATGAAAGAATTTGCGTAACAAAACCACTTTTGAAATACACTCTTTTTTATAAGAATACTATAAATTTTCTCCGGCCTCAATATTCTTCAGAAATTTGTTGCTTTGTGCCTCGACATATTCTTAAAGTATTCTTATGTTTTTCCATATCTGATATGGTTCCAGGGGAACATAGTTCAAAGAAATGTCATGTCATTATGAAAAAAGGTCGAACGAAAGAAAAATTTAAGCAGTTGTAACAATAAGAATGTTTTTGACAATCACAAACTTTCAAATACACTTTTTGAATAAACGAGATATGGCAGTCATGCGATTCTCTGTTATGAACATCGCAAAACAGGCAACTGCTGGAAAATGAGACACAAATATGCAAGATGAGGCTGAGCAATATTTTTATAATAATCTTAAAATTTGGATGATTCTGGGCCTTAATATTCTTATAAACAATATTCTTATAAAAAAGAGTGTAAGAGTAGGTTTTTAATTCATACTAGCCAATATAATAAGCTTCAAATGCCTTTTTCTCCAGAATACGCGTATTTTTTAATAAGAAACTAAGAACTTCGGCCGGTACTGGAAGTTTTTTAGAATTGTAAGATTTTGATTACTCGGAGTTTCTTATGAGTTTCTTAAAAGTTCCTTAAAAATCTTCATGTTTACTACCTGATGTTACCTGTGCCCCCTGAACGTTTCAAAACAAAGTTTTCAAGCCATTCCAATATTTAGACAGTACTCAAGTAGACTGATTATATGTTCGTAGGTTATCGCTATTGATAGGCTGATGGACGCTATAACTACGACTCATGGACATACGCTTCCAGAAACGGACAAGGCCTAAAATCACCTCCTATTTTTTCTCGAAACCACAGACCCTAAAACGCCACAAAAAGTGGTTTTCCTGAAGTGCTTGACTGCGAAACAAGCTATCAGTACTTAGATGAATGTTTCTTCAAGCTATTAAAGCAAAAACATCTTACCTATCAGTGATATTTTGGTTGTTTGGGGACGCAAAAGATCTCGTAAATTCACTCGTTACTTTGAGATTTGATCGTTGCAGCAGTTCAGTCAAACGCGTTGTTCGAACGCTTTTGTTTTCCTTTGGCGGGAAGTTTGAACTGAAGAAGAATCAGCCAATCTCATCAAGTTATTTCAAGTCTTGCATCCTGATTGGTCCAGGAACAAATTTGTTCCTGGCGAGAATTGTTTTGCCGTTTTGAGAAGAGTTTGTCCATAAGGCCCTCAACTGGAGCGACAACAACAACATTAATTCACTTCAATTAGATGAGCGTAAGTTGAAGGTCCTTGTGTAGCGAGGCTAGTACTCAAGTACCTTCTGAGTAGTAGTATGATACAGGAAACGAGTGAAAATAAGGTAAAAATATGTTAATGATTCTCTTTGTCAAAATAGAAGGTGTTGTGGTGCAGTGGTGTAATCCTCTGACTTTGCAGCCAGAACAGTCAGGCGGCGTGGGTTCTATACCCGGTAGGACCCCACCACTTGAGCGTCATGACAAGGGGTCGCGGACTCGATTAGGTCTGCTCTATTTCTGCGATCCCAGTGCTTGGCGCTGAAAAACGCAACTTCACCTTCACCTTCACCAGACAATTTCTTAGGTTATATTTTTCCAGTACTGGAATTTCTTAATTTTTTGGCGATCTGAGAGTTGAGAGTTTCTTATGGGCAGCCAGTCCAAAACTTTGCAAAATGCTATTATAATCTTTTGAAACAGCTTTCTGCAAGTCAACATTTTCGGTTGGTTTTTAATTGTTCTCGCAACTCACTAATTTTTCGCGTAAATCTCTTTTCGATCCTTTAACAGTGTGGCCTCTTTGCCGTAAATAAAACTTCAATAGAAAACTCCAAGAAATCATCATAACTGGCTTTCTCCAACTGCTCCATTTCTTAAACAACATTCTCAGCAAAATTCAAAAGAAACTAGCCTGCGTGCAGACTCTGCAGTCACTCAGTGTGGAGGAGGGAAAAGGAGAAGGCTAAAAGAAACACTTGCCTACATTTCGCAAACTCCGGATAAAATAAGATATAAACGATTTGAACAGCTGATAACTTGGAGAACGAGTTTAAATTTGGCGGGAAATGCTCAGCTGATTCGTTGACTAAGATAGTGACCCCCGTTTTTCTACCCCGTCTCTGTTCAAAGGATTTTCCCATGACTTCCTACAAGCCAACTTCTCTGTCACCGGCTTCAGACCACGAGCCTACTTGGAAAACACGGAGAGAGTGAAACCAAGGGGAAATTTGACAAGAGTGAAGAGATATAGAAGTGTGGAAACATGGATGTATAAAGACTCTTTCTTTTGGAAATCGAGTGGGTGGCTACCTCTGGACTGAATTTATGGCTGATAGGCAGATTTGTGGACTGAATTTATGGCAGCGGTTTTGTAAAAGGAGCAAAGAGTCGTTGTTGTTTGCGAAGGTTCCTTGTCATTTCTGAGAAAGTTTAGGAAGAATGGAAACAAAATATACGTAGCTTGGATGCTCAGGTAGGTCCAGTAAAGTTTTCATCGTGTTCCAATTTGTTAATGCAGACAAATCTTGCAAAATGTAGCGATAACCAAAAAATTTTGAAATCCAAAATTTCACGCGGCATGGTCTCGAAATCTCCATTCGAATCCCCCGTTCAATCTGCCGTGAAAGGGTCTATTTTGGTTTTTGTCTTTGATTAATTGTTCTTATGAAAATAGTTAGTCTCTCTCAAGCGTCCGACNGGCTACCTCTGGACTGAATTTATGGCTGATAGGCAGATTTGTGGACTGAATTTATGGCAGCGGTTTTGTAAAAGGAGCAAAGAGTCGTTGTTGTTTGCGAAGGTTCCTTGTCATTTCTGAGAAAGTTTAGGAAGAATGGAAACAAAATATACGTAGCTTGGATGCTCAGGTAGGTCCAGTAAAGTTTTCATCGTGTTCCAATTTGTTAATGCAGACAAATCTTGCAAAATGTAGCGATAACCAAAAAATTTTGAAATCCAAAATTTCACGCGGCATGGTCTCGAAATCTCCATTCGAATCCCCCGTTCAATCTGCCGTGAAAGGGTCTATTTTGGTTTTTGTCTTTGATTAATTGTTCTTATGAAAATAGTTAGTCTCTCTCAAGCGTCCGACTACGACCGCCGGTACCTTTGCTCCCGACAACAGATGCCAATTTTTGGCAACATTTTATATTTTGTTCCTTAGGCCTTAGGCTCTTGATTTATCATTTCAAAAAGCTTATTTATCGAAAAATTTCTTTATATCAGATTGCATGATGATGTCATTTTACGCCGTTTCTGCTCTTTCCATGGACATGGGCAACCTTTCAAGTATGGAGTTACATTAAATAAACAGGTTTAATAATCTTTTGAAAGTAGATATCTTAATAAAGTTATTAATAAGTGACTGCACAAAAAATTTCCATGATGTTGCTCTTCAGATATTCAATTAAAATTTGCTACCATTCCCGTGAAAATCCGTTGAAAAATGATGGACCTTCAGAAGACCAAATTTGTCTAATGACTGAAACCAGCGGTCGGCCATTTTGTCTTACTATTTTGCAGCGATAAATAGTTTCATGGATTGAAAATAAAACAGCAGCCTCCAATGTCATAGCTCTCGTGAAACCTCAGATAATCCTTAGAGAGTTCCACTATTTCTGACCTCACAGAAATTATTTCTTACCTCACGTGAAGTTATTTATCACTGAAAATAGTAAGACAAAATGACCGACCGCTGGTTTCAGTCATCAGACAAATGTGGTCTTCTGAAGGTCATAGTTCCATCATTTTTAAACGGATTTGGATGTGGATGGCAGCAAACTTTATTTGAACATCTGAAGAGCACCATCATGCAAAAGTTCGGTGAGAATCTTTTGCAGTCTTGTCGCAATCTTCAGACAAACGCGGCACAATTTGTTTGGGACACCGTTGATACATACTGCCAATTCCTCAGCAATGCCTATAATTTGATAAATGACCAAGCATTAGTTTGCAAAACAACTTTGGAATTGCTTATGGTACAAAGTGGACAGCAGGTTACATCAATATGCTTACTTTCAAGTTACCAAAGTCAAGATGTAATACAAACGAGAAAGAAAACGCACAACATTCCGTAGACAACCATCTTAAAGAGCACTATTATTTACAATCATTCCGTGAAAAGTTGATATGTATGCTATTTCATAGAATTGCTGAAAAAATTTCTGCTGAACAATCTCTTTGGTTTCCGATGCTAAAAATCCTAATGAAAGATTGCTTATAACACTTTGCAAAATATGAAAATATGATACTGGGTGAATAACCAACAAATTCAAATACTTCATATGGTTCAAATGTTCAAATATATTTTAAAATTTGCCTGACTGAAATTGGCTATACTTTGTTCTGAATCTAAAGGGATTTTGTGAAGAAAGCCCCTTAAGGTTACGATAAACGTTTGTAGGCCAAAAACGTCAATTTTCGAATTTCCTCAAATCTCAACAGCCCAACTTTTGAGAAAGACAAATATACCATCTTTGGAAGTAACAGACATTTTGAAAAGAGAGAAATATTGATTAACCCTATCCAGACTGGGGGGGGGCTCATTCAGCCCCCCCACCTACTTAACTGAGCACTGCTCCAAATTGGTTCAACGAACCAGGAAATGATTTTTTGACTTTTAGTTTCTATCCTTTTGAAGTGTGAATTTGTGTGAAATTTTGAAAAAAAAATTTAGGGGGCCGGGGGGTGGCTGTTTTTTTCAGAGTGGTCGGGGCCAACTTTTAGGTAAGCTGCTTATGGATATAATTCCAGATCACCTCATAGTCCTTTGATAATATCCTTTTTCATTTGTGAACTTATAATCTATAAGGTCTCTTTAATTTTTTCCAAGAACAATAGAACAATTATGTGTCACGTGACCTCATCAATGACGTCATCTTTA
>REGL01000642.1:139389-159192 GCA_004194395.1 Aurelia aurita complex sp. Pacific | reverse complement strand
ACGGGGGGGTCCATGCCACTATTTCTTTGCTGACCCCTAAATATTAAGCCAGATGTTTTGGGGACCCCAAATATTGAGTCTAATGTATTGGAGACCCCAAATATTGTTATCTATTACTGGGGTCCCTGAAATGTTTTGAATGATTTCAATTTGAGCTTCTTGATCTTTCTCAGTTTTTGAATAATACCAAAACATTTATTTCATGATTCGCAACTTCAGGGCCAAATTGCACGATTCTTCCTTTCTTCAGATTTGTGGACCCCAAATATTGAATTTTTGTCGATGTTGTAATTCCCAGACCCCAAATATTGATTGAACATGAAATTTCGGACCCCAAATATTGGCATGGACCCCCCCGTATTGAAAGTCAATGAGTACCCCCCCTGGGACCTAGCATGTATGCTACTAAGGTTGAGTAAATTTCAAGCAAATGCTAGGTAACAAGAAAATATTGTTCGATAGTGTCTGCTCAGTTGAAATAACTGAAGGTTTCGTAACCATGTGATAACAAACCTTTCAGCCTGTTTCAAGATTAGAGAGAATCAACGGAGATAAAAGCCCCGCGCGGAAGGAGTCTTGGTATTCTATTAATAGCCTATTGAATTTGATGGGTTGGAGATGTCCGTAGATATTGTTTAGCACACAGAACAATAACATGCATAGGAGTTTCCTTTGTCCTATTTATAGATTGCCTCACCTTAGCTCCGTTCATTCACTTTAATGACCTTTTAATAAGAAACTAAACAGGCTGTTTTGAAAAGAACTGGTTTCTATCTTGCGGGTTCTTACTGTACATTCAATTCAGTCCCTCTTCTTTCATCTTCCCCCCTATCCATCAGCCATTTTCAATTTCTAACCTACCCACAATTATGAAATGGTTGAATATTAATGTTTCCTCAACAATTGTGAGTTCATGGAGAGACAATTATTGACGCACACTAAGTGTTCATACTATCAGGAAAATTTCAATATGTTCCTTTTTGACAAAGCCTCAAAGGCTTTTTGTGATCTAAAAAACAGCTCAAACAAAAGGGAGAATACGAATACAAGAACAGTGCAGTATCCAGGGCACAGGGACTTTGTCAACATGATACGAGAGAATCAAATTAGCGCTGTGATATGGAAAAGGAAGGGGTGCTTTTTGGGGTTTCATTGAGTGGGTTTGGCCAATTTTAGCCCTTGGGTTTTGGCTTTTACGTTTAAAGGGCATGTCACGATAGCAGTTGGTTGATATAACAAAGAAGTTTGGAGTGGAATTTCATTGTTTCGTGACTTTTTATTTCTGCTTCATGAATTTTTACTGCCGTAAAAATGCAGCCTCGGTTCCGTGCTTTGTATTAAACAAAAGAGAGAATTGTACTGCATTAGCCAATTGGGTTCACGATACATACCCTTTAAATCGTATGGATTTTCGGGTTTTGAGATATGTCATGGGTTGCGGGTTTGGCCAATTCTTATGCTTAGGTTTTGGGTATTTCATTGAAAAATCCCTGTGCTATCAGGCTTTCAAAGTCATAACAGTCCCTGAAGTTAACTGAGATTGAAAAGCCAGTCTTTGCTGGTTTTAGAGCCAGTGGTTCACCATGAAAATTCAGCTTAGAGCCCCTTTTTTGGTGAGAAAAGTGCCCCTCATCCTGACTCCAGTGCAAAATTTTTTAACTGTTTCAGTTTATAAAAAAGGGAGAAACATATAAATCAAGGCATTATTTTGTAGTAAATCAAAGAATTTTCTTTAAAAAGCATCCGAAAAATTTTCGCTCACCTTTATCATGCTCACTTTCCATTGTATTTTTGGCGCCTCCTTTGCAAATTGCCCCCCCCCCCTTCAACTTCTGGCTGGATCCGCCCCTGCTTATTGCACTGATTATGAAAACTGGTTAAACTAGTCAAACAAGATAGTATGGAAAAGCAAGTAAACATGAATGCCCCATGGATCAGAACAACACAAGGGGTATTTACTGAGGAGTTTTGATCGATTACGGATGGTGTATCACGTAAGATTAATAGACTTTCAAAAGTCAACAGATGAAAATCATTGCTAGCCTTCTCCAGGATAGTAAAATCCTCCAAAGTAGCACAATGGCCTGTTGTTTGACACTTTTGCTGATGGCTGAAAGTGATGTTTTAATTGGCTGACCCTTTTTTCCTGTTCAAAAAATTGTACTGAATATTGTGGTGAAAAATTGTACGGTTACATAACTTGACAATGGTTTACTGAATTCAATAGCCAGGGAGTAGTCATTTGCTTTTTGCTCCCCCTGGCATCATTCTCATAGTGTTGTATAGTAGCTCATACAGTATGTAGTGTCTTACTGTAGGTACCTTCTTTATGTAAACATTTTAATTATGAATATATATATAAAATAGGGTATCTGAATTCTTGAAACATTGACTTGTTGGCTGGGGAAGCCAGTGTTTATTTGTACATGTTGAGGAATTTGATGACCGTTTAATAGGTCACCCTTGCATCCACTATTTTCTTGTTGCAGATAGATAACCAAAGATGGCAGAAAAGAAAAGAGTCATAGTGATTGGAGGTGGATTTGCAGGTTTAACTGCTGCCGCAGAGCTTTCACCATCACATGATGTAACTTTGGTGGAAGCTTCGGGCTGTTTGGGTATGTTTTATTGACTTTCTTACCAGAGTACTGTAGTCTCTGTATTTAGGCCCCGTTTACACGATACCATTTTCATTTCATATCGGATTGGCCTTCTGTTTACACGAAACCGTTTTCACTCCATATTGGATTGGCCTCCTGTTTACACGAGAACGCACCAATCCGATATGCTTCATACCGTTTTTGCGTTTTCGAATGAAAACGCTCGTAAAGTGGCATAAAACGAATCCGATATTGTGTAAACGGTCGAATCCGGTATCAACTCAAAACGGAACCTCTTTATCAATTCTACGAGCCTCCTATTCCGATGGCACACTGCGCAGTGGGTGTTAAAACAAAGGAAGTCCTTCGCAGCACAAGACAAAGCGTTTCCGTGTAAACACAAACCCCAATCCGATATGAAATGAAAACTGTATCGTGTAAACAGAACAATTTTCGTATCGGATTGCCACCCCCAATCCGATATGAAATGAAAACGGTATCGTGTAAACAGAACAATTTTCGTATCGGATTGCCACCCCCAATCCGATATGAAATGAAAACGGTATCGTGTAAACAGAACAATTTTCGTATCGGATTGCCACCCCCAATCCGATATGAAATGAAAACGGTATCGTGTAAACGGGGCCTTAGATTAGTATATAGTAGGCTAGATTAAAAGATCGATATAAAATAAGATGACAAACAAAATCTTGCCCATTATCGCCATTTTAACTTCTAAAAATGTCATAAGCACTGATGAAAATGTGCAAAAAGCATGGAAAATTATTTCTTTAATGTGGAGAAATGTCATCGTCAAGCCCCATTAAAATGCTCTGGAAATCCCATGGTGTTAAATCACATGTTGTGGAAACGAGCTAAAGCAGCACACTAAGTTTGTTCGAGCTCGTTCAAGAAATCAAAGGTGCATACTAAGATCGTATTTGTGATAAATTATATCGCCATAGTCAAGATGAGGTCTAACATAAAGTTAGTTTATAGAGTTGAATTAGAACATCTCTGGAGACATATCTAGACAGATGCTTCGTCTTTCCAATGCCACGCCTTGCTTTAGCAATTGCTTCTCTTTGTGTGACTTTTAAAATCTAATTTCGACTCTAACGCCATACCATGATGTTTATGTTCCAATGTTTGGCAAATTACATCATCACCCAACTTTAAAGGAGGATGACTGGGTTTGATTCTTTTAGTTGAGAATATCACTTCTTTGGTCTTATCTGTTTTGAGCTGCAGTTTCCATTGCCACGCCCATAGTTTTATTTTGTCAAGGTCACAGCTTAGTTTAAGTCAAGTGCAGTATTAGCAACGTCATTTACAACGGAAAACAAGGACCTGCCATCGGCAAAATGTCTTGCATCGCAGCTCACATTTTCAACAAGATCGTTGATGTAGATAAGAAAGAAAAGAGGACCCACTACAGAACCTTGTGGACCAATACAGAACCTTGTGGAGCACCAGCTGAAACAGTTCATCAATCAGACCATTTTCCGTTCAATACAACACGTTGCTTACAGTTATTCAAGCAATCTTTTAGCAATTAGAAGGTCATCAAATCACATCAGATATTCCGTTACATGGCAGTTTGTATATCAGTCATTCGTGCTAGACCCTGTCGAAAGCCTTCGACAAATCCAAAAAAACAGCTCTGGTATCTTTACGTGGTACTGCACGAAGAAGCTTTGTCGATTTGGTGCGTTATTGAAATTAGTTGGTTGATTGTAGAATCTCCAGGTCGGAAACTAGATTGCTTGTCAGTCGGCAGTCCATTTGTGGAAAGGTGCTGGTAGATTTCATGAAATACTAGCTTCTTGAAGATTTTACTTATTGGGAGTAGAGAACTATGAGAAATAGGCCTTTGATCATTCTTGCATTGTCTATTCATTTTCTCGTGAATTGGAATTATATTCGCCATTTCCAGATAAATGGGTAGACACCAGTTTCGAGACTGTTTTTGCATATGGTACACAGCGTAAATCTTTATCATATACAATGATATTGGCTCACAACCACGAGCTTTCTTGGAATCAAGGGATCTAATCAGTTTTATTTTTTTCCAGCATCAATGTTAACGCTTCCTAAAAGTGAGTTACCCCTTGGTAAAAAAGTAGGAAGGGTGCTTCTAGTTCTGGTTTTAGAGTACTGAGGGACAAAATAGTAATGGGAGATTGTGGCTTTATTTTCAAAGTTTGTGACCAGTAAACCATTTTCAAGTCAAGTCAAATCTTACTGTATCTCTGAGATTTGACGTCATTGATGACGTCATATATAATGAATTTAGGTAATGAAGATTCAATCTTATCTACATTCGAGAAAATTAGCAGAGTTTATTCAGCTATCACTTTTGATATTGTGCAATCAGAAAATAATCTATATCTTCGTGAAATCTAAGTCCTATTTTCAAAATTGTTCCGGAAAGACTCCTATCAGTCGTGTACTTTTGCTTTTTTAAATGGCAAATTCTCCAAAGATGGGGCGTTTCCAACGATTTAAAGGGCGTGGTCACGAATAATTTTCCCGGGGGCAAGCCCCCGGACCCCCATTTTTTCTCGCTAAGCTCGCACCTACAATCGGGGACAGAACTCAAGGCACTCTTCCACATTTTAGATCACGTTTGCAGTTATTGAGCCCCTCTTCCCCCCTGTTCAATGTTGATGGGAAAATATTTTGCATGTCAGGACTCATGAATCACCCCTAGGCTCAGAAATTCACAACATTGAATTGGGGGGAAGGGGGGGGGAATAAATTTAACAAAGTCTTGCTCCTAGGTCGGAAAATTTCAAAATATTGGGCGTGGTACCATTGAGTTTTGTCCCCGATTGTAGTTTCAGCCCCCCCCCCCCCAATATGAATTTCGTTCCGACGGGCCTGAATGTAGGTTTACAAATTTCATAATTTTTTCCAAAAATTATGCTTCCATGAGATTTTCATATTTTATGTGTCAGTTACAGTTAAAAGAAGCATAGCATTTCTCTTGAGTGAGTTTTTATAGTCAAATCTGTATGAGCATTGTTTTTGGCCAAAAGCAAAGAATTTTTTTAAATTCCATCTGAAAATTTAAATTGATGACATCAACGAATTTACCACGATTAGAATAAACTGAATTATGCGTATTCGGACTTTTCACATCAAATTACACAAGAGACAGTCAAGTTTCTTTTTCTAGCCATTCTCAATTCGGAGTTGTGAGGAGGGGGGGGGGGATTGTGCGGATTTAGCCCTCCCTGCCTTAGGATGCTCAGAAAGGCCGGGTCCAGATAAGGTTAATCAAATTTGAAAGAAATAGCGTCCACAATGGGATATTCTACCGGGTGTCCCAAAATGATATATTACTGTTTGATTGCTTACATGTCCAAAACCAATGAACCGATTTTCAAAAACTTTGTTTTATTTGAGTGCCTAAAGGCTGCATTATATTATAAGATGTTGGTTGTTGTTTTACCACAGCGTTTTCATGTCGAAAAAGAGATCGATAAACCTGCTCAAATTCAATCCTTAAATGGCATGAGAAAGAAAAACCTATTCTTCCAGTCAACATTTTAGATGTGATACAAATGGCTGAACTCGTATTCGTATTCTCTGAACTCATTATTAACTGAATTCGTATTCTCTAAACGACATATCAGTTCAGCCTTTTGCATCACATCTAAAATGTTGACTGGGAAAGAAGGCTGTTTCTTTTTCATGCCATCTAAGGCTTGAATTTGGGCAGGTTTATTGATCTTCTTTTCGACATGAAGACATTGGCCTAAACCACAACCAACATCCTCAAATACAATTTAGTCTTTCAGCAATCGGATACAATAAAGTTTTTGAAAATCTGGTTATGGACATTGAAACAATCAAGCAATAATACATCATTTTCGGACACCCGGTAGAGGACGAGAGGTCACCATTTCAGAAGGAACGAATCTTGCGCTATTCTGCTTGCAGATTCCTAATGAGAAGACATTGCAGTTTCATAAGATGCCACAATTTTTTGCAATTTGGATAAGCAAAAAACTTCAAATAGTTCCCAAGAGACTGAGCCCCCTTTAGTCAGCAAAATTTTTTTATGCTTGAACGATTCAAGTTCCGCTCGAAAATATGTTTTAAATGATACCTGGCTTGGAATATTGTGCTGTATAATGGTAGTTCTATGACCAACAACCAGCTTTAATCTATATGGTTTTTGGATGTACTTTGGTTTCCTCAAATTCAATTCCCGAATCTGACTATGATATGCGTAAGTTTTGCTGCAGTTAATTCATGCCCGGATCTTACTGCTATTCTCACAGGACCGAATGCTCGGAATTTTTAATATTTTAGTCCCACAGGCCTAACTTTTACAAAATCGCCTATCTTGGGACTAGTCCTAGTCCCCCACAGTCCAAGGGTCATATTCAAGCCTTTGTAGCAGTCAGTTTTAGCCCTCTTCAAGAAACAACGAACATCGGTGAACTCGCAATGGACCCACCCTCCTCACTCAGTGGCAGCGCACGTTTAAAAACCACTCTCCTTACCACAATAGCGAAGTCTCCTTCGCACTCTCCATATCTAAATATTTGGCAAGGAGAGCATAATGTCTGTGAGGATATAACACTATTTTGCTATCTCTGAATTATTTTGTTATCCTCACAGGTGGTCGGGTAAAGCAAGCAAAGCCATTTAAAGGATGTCCATGGCTTGACCTGGGAGGCGAATTCATACACGGAGAGCATACTTGGGCAATGAAAGTAGCTGCAAAGCATGGATGGGAATATGAGGTTTGTTAAGTTATAAATAAAATGATGTAATGAAATAAACGAACCGGAAATTAAATCGAGTTACTTTCTTCATGAGGATAACAGCGAACATTCGAGGGAAGCTTGTCCAGTTGCGTGAAAATTTATCTAATCAGATTGATTTATTTACCGGTTCGCTCAAAAATATTTGTCCCCTTGTTCGGAGAATCATTACAGCAAACGTACTTGCACTGTAATAACATAGGTGAATTTTGCTAGTAGCTACAAAACTGAAGCATTTTTGTTGGTTTTCAAAGTAGGAGATATGTGGTAAATTCAAAAAATTGAAGTCTCCAATGATAGTGCGCAGTTCTTTTTGCCATTTATGACCTAACTAGAAGCTTTACATGCACAAAGATATTGATCTGGTGACCATCAGTGCTTTGCTAATTTCTAAACCAATTACAAGATAAGCTATATCTTGGAAAATAATTTGGGCCTTCATCTACTTGATGGAAAGAAAATAGACCTTTTTACTTCTTAAAAAAAAGGTTTGGATCGAGCGTCCAAATCTGGTAAATTTTGTCAAAGGAAATGGAAACACTACCCCCGTTTTTGATAGATATCTGCTAGCTGCGGCAAGAAGTTCCTTCGGATCTTAGAACACATTTCAGAGAGTTAAGCAACGATAACTTTGCTCACATCGACTTACGACTGGTTCAGTTCAAACACTAGAGGAGCATCGCCCTAAATGGTCAGCTAACGTTTTTCATCATATCTGACCGCGCTTCAAAAACTTCGTTTCAAAAGGAGTTCGGGCCTGGATTTTGCAGGAGAGCGCGTTAAAATTATTCACTGATGCCATTTCTGAGATTCTGGCTTGTTGTTTTCATTTTATACCGCCTATCCTTGTCCTGAAGGATGTTTCTAAAACACTTACCTGAAATGGATAAAGGTGAGAGTATTTTATGTCCTTGTTGTTTTCCAAGCCCAATATTTGTTTTCTTCGCGTTGCCTCAGGATCTCGTATAAAGTACAACTAAAGTTTGTTTTCAGGCAACTCCAACCCTCCAAAGGTTATTTTTGAAGAAAAATCTCAGAAATGTGCATTGAATGTAAAAGCCGGGGGCTTTATTTCGGTTGTGGTCAGACTGGCCTACCTTCGCCCCTATTGGTCAGCCTGTTGATTCTGACTTCCCTTACAGACCCCCCTGTCAACCACACTGTTAGAAGTCATAAGGTTAAAGTCATAATCCTCAAGATCATGGCAAAATTGTAAATCTTGATTTTTTGTCAATTTCTGCCTTGTTGNTTCGCGTTGCCTCAGGATCTCGTATAAAGTACAACTAAAGTTTGTTTTCAGGCAACTCCAACCCTCCAAAGGTTATTTTTGAAGAAAAATCTCAGAAATGTGCATTGAATGTAAAAGCCGGGGGCTTTATTTCGGTTGTGGTCAGACTGGCCTACCTTCGCCCCTATTGGTCAGCCTGTTGATTCTGACTTCCCTTACAGACCCCCCTGTCAACCACACTGTTAGAAGTCATAAGGTTAAAGTCATAATCCTCAAGATCATGGCAAAATTGTAAATCTTGATTTTTTGTCAATTTCTGCCTTGTTGATTTCATTTGTGTAAAGTTTCATTCACGAACCAACTTTCCCTGTAGTCAATTTCATCATTTTATCTATCAATATCTTGAAATGTAACCATATCAATTCATTCTTCTTGCAAACCCCTCATCCACTTGCTTCATTTTCAAAAATCTCCCGTAGACCTCCTTATTCCTCCCCCCGGCACTCACAGTTTAATAATCCTGCTTCGGTTTGCTGCGGTGAGATAAGTTCAACCAGGTAACTGCGAAGGCGTCGTTATGGATTTAGGGTACGTCCAAATTAGACGCCATGCCCAAAATTAGGCCGTTCAGACCGGCTTGCGTTTGAACTGAAAATTTACCAAGACAAACAAGAAACTAGTCGTTACATTTAAGTTTAGCTTTCAGAAAGAGTTAATGAACATTTTTATCGTGATTTGCCCAGTCCTAGAGCGTTTCCATATTTTCAAATCAATTTTGTTGCGAAACCTGACCATTTAGGGCGAAGCCTCTCTAGTAAGTTTATTTGCCTTCTGGCCTTGTTTCTCATTATTTTCATACGACTTACGACGTGATTCCTTGTATTCGTTCAATATTTTTAATTTGATTTTTGATTTTCTCATCCAATTCAATGAGCAATGCTGAGACTTATTCGATGAGCATAGCCAATACACCGATTTGATGGAATATTATGCAAACAATCCAACTCAACTGCTGGATAAGGAATCTGCCGCCGTTGCACATACCCTATCCTTTTTGGAGGGTTTGTAACACAGGCCAGTTTTTAGTTAGCAAGATTTTTCTACTTTTATTCTCATGTTCTTGTGT
Organism: Aurelia aurita complex sp. Pacific; assembly: GCA_004194395.1. Taxonomy (NCBI): domain Eukaryota; kingdom Metazoa; phylum Cnidaria; class Scyphozoa; order Semaeostomeae; family Ulmaridae; genus Aurelia; species Aurelia aurita complex sp. Pacific. The sequence goes on along the minus strand of REGL01000642.1, from coordinate 149,457 downwards.
CTTAGGATTTAGAACTGGATATTGGATGTTCAGCCTATTGTTTTATTGGCAATAAACTACGGCCATTGGACAGGTCTAATAGTGTCTTCATGCAGTCAGAAGATGTAGCTCAGAAATTCTTTGAAGCTGGTAGAGTTCTTCGGCGGAAGTTGAAAAAGGATATTCCTCTGTGTGAGCCATTGGTCAATAAAACCAGAAACGAGTCTAATGCTTCTGTTAATAATGCAGATGGAGAGAACAGCCATTTAGAGCAATTCAAGTAAGTATGAAAAATCTCCTTATTTAAAGGCATCGAATCATGATAAGCAGATCTGCTTTGCCATGTATCATGTGAGCCTTGTGAGAAAGATCAATTATTATTCCCAGCAAGCTAAAAGGACCTGCTGTTGCACAATGCGTTTCATGTGATCAGTATCATTTCACATGAATGTTAGCCAATCAGATCCGCCTTCCACAACCACGAGTCGGCAAATTCTGACAGATAGGGTACACCTTGCTGTCTTATGCTGATTCAATTCCTTTAGCTATATCAGAACTATCCATTTCAAATGGCTGTGCAGCGTATATCGACGCATAAATAGCAAAAGAATTGATAATTTCTACTTTGAAAGTACTTGAAATACCATAGAAGATAATCAGCATTATGATTATGGTTATGAATATGATTATTTTCTATGGCGTGTAAAACTTTGAGATCAAAACTAGACTAATTGCACCATCGTAGTTGTCGCAATTGATAGGCCTAAGGGACGCTCTAACTACGATTCATATAATCATATATGGTGCCACACAAATGAATAGCGTTCGACGTTAGATCAGATATTAGAAAATAACGCTATTTTGAACGGGCTCCCTCCAAGGCAGGATAACCCTGTCCATAAGATCTTAAATTGATTTTAAACAGCAGAACCTTTGAAATTTTCTACAAAATCACGGAATTGCAAGCATTTGAGGTTCAAGTTTGTGCGTGCTAAAGCTGAAACCAGAAGTTTCTCAATAGCATTTGTACTGAAAGTAGCATGGAGCTATCGTTCGCTTTTGGTATGTAAAAATATTTATTGAAATTAATTTAAGACCTTAAGGACAGGATTATCTTACCATAAATCCTGTTCATTTAATCGCTGTTTTTTAATATTTAGGGCTCTTTCTTAATATTTTATGGACACCTGGTATCTTTAGCTAAATTCAGGCCTCGTGAAATTTTGAAATTAGTCATGTGACAATAAGTATGTTCATGAGATATGATACTAATTTTGTTAAAGCTTATCTGCCAATGATTTACCACAAATTATTTATCCGCTCTCAAAATTTGTAGAAGTAGAAAATTCCGGTTGAGTCAAAAAAAAAAGAATCCCTGTTTGAAAGACCACAGATCCCTCGATATCAAGACAATAATGTTGGCAAATATGACATCCAATAGTGAACATGTTGAAATATATTCTAAATTTTACCTGCCGGAAATCGGCCTCTCCGTTCTGAAATTATAAGAAATTTTCTCGAGGAAGCCCCTCCAAGACACTTCCAAAAACTGCATAAAACCACGAACAAATTTCTCGCATGTCTATGCCTTATAGCAATGACGTGTACATGCTTTGGCACGTTTTATCCCTTTGGGAGATGAAGCTGTCATCGCTGGGGGCAATACAACATTATTCCGCATGACTTCATCTTCCCAAGAGGATAACACATGTTGGAATGTGTTGAACTCATTGAGATAAGGCAGAACGCTCGGGAAATGTTGGTCGCTGTTTTGAGCCTGTTTTGAAGTATTCTCGAAATGTCTTTCTTGAGAAAATTCCTCATAATTTCAGAATGGAGAGGCCGATTTTAGTCAGGAAAATGTTAATGTCCATTTGAACATGTCTGCTGTTAAATGGTACGTTTTCAAATACCATCATCTTGATATTCAGGGAATTGTGATTTTTCAAGCAGGGATTGACTCACCCGGTACAAAAAAAGTCATAGAAAATAGAAAATACATCATAGAAAATACATGCAAGGATTTTCTCAATTTTATCTCCAGGCGAAAAGACAAAACGATGGATGAGTTTGTCGCTGAAATCGCACATATCAATGATGGCTGTAAGGAGTTGCTTGATGCCAATTACTGTCAGTCTGAAGGAAATGATATTAGCAGAATGGGAATGCTTGAATTTAGTAGAGTAGATGACAGCTGGAATTACGGGGACAGACACTTCAGGTTGCTATCTTGATTTAATTTGAAAGGAACGATGAAGCATACGGCAAAACTCGCATCTTTATATCGTTTCTTCGAGTTGGGCAGCATAGCTTTCCAAAAATTCAAATCTTTAAATTGGTATAAAAAGGTGGTTATAAAATTCTACGACCTATTTCTATAAACTGAATGGATGGAAAGAAACTTTGCCAAGGTATTTATCTACAATTCTACCGTTGGACTTTTCAGAAATTTTAAATATCCTTCGAAATTTTAGGGTGTTTATATTTCAACTCATTTGAGGTGTGATGGTAACAAATTTCTAAATGGTAACCAGAAGACGTTTGCTTGATATTGCACTGTAGAAATCGATAAACTATGGTTTTCTTGAAATCATTATATGTTTAATTGAAAAGTTTAGAAATGACAATGGTTGTGAGATGTTTTAATCTTTCTTGCTTTGTCAAGAAAGAAAAAAAAACACCCATTTGCTGAAAATATGGAAGATTTGAGACAAGTCAAACGGTAGAATTCCAGCAAAGTAGCTAAAATCTCTTTCAAACCATTCATTTTAAAGATTAAGGTAATACAATTTTACATCAACCTGCTCATAGATGTGGAACCGATTCTACAAACTACAAACGAAAGCATTTCTATGACCGATTTATCTAGCAGCGAATGACCCAGACAATTGAAACTTTTTGAAATATCACCAAAGTTTGATTACACACATTTTGTTGGAAGAAACAGGTTATAAAAAACCACTGCCTGAAATTTTCGATAGCCAAGAAGCAGTGCTACCTAGATTGGAAAAGAAACGTTTGCAAGTCATCACTTTATTTTTCCCAGGTCACTCAAAAATATTTGCACCATTTCTAGCTTACTACAGGGTGTCCAAAAACTGTGCCCCATGTTTGTTGTTGCTATGGAGGAGCTGTACACTATATTGTCCTGCTCTAGTTGCAGAGGGAAGGCTTTGACGTAGGGTTTGAAACCTTCGTTTTAGCCAATCTCACAAGCTGCTGCTGGTTCATAGCAAACAAAAGTAAAACAAAGGCAGTGCCTCAAAACAGCACTTTCTGTATTCTCCAAAAATGCTAAAATGGAGTAAATACTGCAGCAAAAGGTTTTATTGCTGTGTCGTAATTTGTCTGCAGTTTATAAAGGGTTCGTTGTATTGTGTGCTGACAAAGCAATTTCATTGAACTACCGGGTGTCCCAAAATGATGTATTATCGTTTAATTGCTGATATTTCCATAACGAATGAACCAATTTTCAAAACTTTATTTTCTCCGATTGCCGAAAGGCTAAATTGTATTTGACGATGTTGGCTTTGGTTTTTCGCGGATGTTTTCATGTTGAAAAGAAACTTTATAAACCTGTTCAAATTCAAGCCATACATGGCATGAAAAAGAAATGGCCTACTTTTCCAGCCAAAATTTAGATGTGATACAAAAGGCTCAACTTATATGTTGTTCAGAGGATACGAATTCAGTTGATACGGAATTCAGATGGGTGAGTGATTTAGAGAATACGAATGCGAGTTCGGCCTTTTGCCTTTTATGTCACATCTAAAATGTTGACTGGAAAAACAGGCCGTTTCTTTCGCATGCCATTTAAGGCTTAAATTTTAGCAGGTTTATCAATCTTCTTTTCGACATGAAAACATTGTCGTAAAGCCAGAACCAACATCTTCGAATACAATTTAGCCTTTAGGCAATCCAATAAAGCAAATTTTTTGAAAATCAGTTCATTGGTTATGGACATGTAAGCAGTCAAACGATAATACATCATTTTGGGACACCCAGTATTTTCAAATGCAGAACACATGCAGTTACAACGCTAGAAGCCTTTCTTTTAAAATTTACTTGATTCTGACATTTTTGGAGAGCAAAGAAAGTTCTATTTTTTAAATCAATTAGTTCTTCGATTTTTTTGTGCCATACATCAGCAAAAGCTTGTCTCATTGGCTAAACAATGTCTCACATTCTAAGTTGAAGCCTATTCTCTGCATCTCTTCCACAGGAGCCACACAAACAGGGCATAACACCTCTTCTTCAAGAGCCACACAAACAGGGCATAGCACCTCTTCTTCAAGAGCCACACAAACAGGGCATAGCACCTCTTCTTCAAGAGCCACACAAACGGGGCATAATCTTTTGAGACAACCTGAAGTAAAACTTACATATATACTTTTTCAGGTTAAAGCTATCCTATCGTGCTCTGTTAGACCACATGATTGAAAGATGCAAGTCTTTGAAAATATTTCTCAACTGGCAAGCAAAGCAAGTTAAGTGGATGGACAACATTACGTTGGTATCGAATCAACGCAAAGAAGTTTTGAAAGCAGATTACGTAATCATTGCTGTGCCATTGAAGGTACTAAAGGATGGAGATATCAATTTTGTACCAGAACTGCCATTCTCGAAAAGAAAAACCTTACAACAGATGGAAATGAGAAATGGCTGCAAGATATTTTGCTGCTTTTCTAGGATGTTTTGGCCTAAAAAGTTCAGCATAGTTTTTGATTCCTGTGGTGGACCTTTCAAACAAATATGGGTGGAAAACAAATACTTTGTTGATGGTAATTATCGGTTCGTGCTATGTGGATTTACAACCGGGACTTCAGCTGACATGGTAGCGAGATTGGATCAGACAATGATTAAGGCGAAGTTTCTACAGCAACTGGATCTGATTTTTAGGTATGTCACTATGAAGTTCAGAAATTCCCAAGGAATTTGCTAAACTCACCGAAGTTGATACCATTGCAATTTTCCTTAAACCTCTCCTTGGGCTTGACGGAAATGGAAAAGTTTTTAGACTGTATTCTTATACAAGGTGTTTCAGAAAAAACTCAACCAGACCTTAATTGAAAATTGTGAAAAATGAGAAGATTTTAGAGATGTAATGTATATACTATCTGAAAGTACAATTATTTCTTTTATCTAATGATACACAGTTTGGATACATTGATGGTATTATTTATCATTTAATTGATATTTTAATAGGTATGGCTGATTTCAAATACGACATGCTGCAAGAGCAAAATCAACACTTTGTTATCGTAAAAAATCAGGAAACAGATTTTATCGAAACAGTTCAGGCCTAGAAGCACTAGAGGTGATGCCCTGAGGTAGGGAAAAGGCAAATTTATTCCCATCTGATGCATTTATCAAGGATGGTAAAATAAGCTATCACACAGATGAGTTTTTGTCTATGTAAATGCCCTATCTCTTTCCGGCATTCTAAATAGAAAAACGTAAATTTAGTGATGAATAATTCAATCAATACACCCAACCGGGATATCACTTGAAAAAAGATAGATCGTGCTTTCAAATGGTGTGCATCAAATTGATTCAAATATCATCGTTTCCTGAAGAATTTCGAATATCTGAAACACCCTGTGGTAATTGACAACGGTGTCTTTTAGACCCCGTTTAAGCTACAAATTGTCCCAAAGAATTGTGCCCCATTTGCCTGAACATTGCGACAAAACGGCAAAAGATTCTCGCCAAACTTTTATATGATGTTGCTCTTCAGATTTTCAAATAATGTTTGCTGCCATTCCAGTAAAAATCCATTGAAAAATGATGGACCTATGACCTTCAGAAGACCAAATTTGCTTAATGACTGAAACCAGTGGTCGGAAATTTTGTCTTACAGTGATAAATAGCTTCATGCGAGGTAAGAAATAGTTGAAAACTCTCTGATGATTATCAGAATTTCACGAGAGCTATGACATTGGAGGCTGCTGCTTCATTTCATCCAAGGAGCTGTTTATCCCTGCAAAATAGTAATACAAAATAGCCGACTACTGGTTTCAATCATCAGGCAAATTTGGTCTCCTGAAGGTCATAGCTCCATCAGTTCTCAACGGATTTTTACGGGGATGGTAGCAAATTATAATTCAATATCTGAAGAGCACCATCATGCAAAAGTTTGGCGAGAATCTTTTGCCGTTTTGGCGCAGTCTTCAAACAAACGGGGCACAATCTTTTGGGACACCCTGTATTGTAATTGACATGACAACGGTGTATCTTGTTTGCAGTATCACTTCTTCACATTTGAAAACCTCCAAACATATTGACAAACAGGCACGAGACACGACGCAAATGTTGACCGGGTGTCCCAGAAAAAACACAACAGATTTTATCAGTGCTAGGGACTAGAATGTAGGTCGAATCTGTCCCTGATAAGTTTTCAAGTAATCCACGATCGTCATCTTGAAGATACCTTCCTTATTTTTTATATTGGTGCGCTGATAGTTTGAATATTAATCTTGGAAGTCCAACCTTGCCTCCACCTCCAAACAAGAGCTTGTGGCTTTTAACCTAAACTGCAAATGCGCTGTTTTGGGGAATCTCCTGAATTACCGCGAATTAGATTGATCGCGGAAATTTTTGGAAATGCGAAGTTGGCCGTGTGGTGGCCGGTAGGACGTCATTTTCTACAGACTCATTTATGTTTATGTCAACCTATGGGGCGTTGGTAACATTTAGAGCCAAAGTAGAGAGCGTGGTCCAAGAAAATTTTTATGGGGCTCCACCCCAGACCCCGTTGTTTTTCGCCCCCCCCCCAACAAAAAATCCTGGCGGCACCACTCGTAAAAGGCAAAATTATGAACAGATATAACCCAAAATGAATTAGTTCGCATTCACCATATTTCAATTCATGTTTTTCTATTCATTTTAGGAGTGGAGATGACTCAAAACCGGCAAGTGGCTCATTCATCGATTATTACTTTTATGACTGGGGCTCGAACCCATTTGTGAAAGGTTGCTATGCATCTCCAGTTGTTGGTTCTTATGCTGCTGCCGAGAAGCTGGCTGAACCAATTGGAAACAAGATATTCTTTGCTGGAGAAGCTACTAACAGTTCATCGATGTCAACTGTTCAATCCGCTATTGACTCAGGAGTACGTACTGCTTTGGAAATTGTAAAATGCTGTTTACCTTGAAAACTTTTCTTTAGTCCTCCTTTATAAACCTGTATCACCTTCAGGCCAAAGTGTTAAAGAGACCCCGTTTCTATCAAACTTCCAACGACCGCTTCTATGAAGTGCAATTGGTTACTAGGGATGGGTTTGATTGGTGCCAATTCTGAGAACGGAGAATTGGCAGACATGGAATGGAATTCGTGTTTGATTGACTCTGAAATTCTCAAAACGGACAAATGGTACGGCCTCCTGAACCTTCTGCTAAAAGATTGGCAGACTTAGGACCAATTCTTGCTTGCATTGGCAATTTTTTTCGCAATGGTGAATCCAAACCAGCTGTTGTAAAGATGTGTTTGTTTGATAAGGAAACAAATCTCCGTCTTTTGCAAGTCTACCGGGTGTCCCAAAAAAATGCAACAGATTTGAAAAATTCTAATGCAAACTGTTTCATAGTCATGTCACCAATCATTTTCATTAAAATCTGCGATAATTAGATTAAATTTTGATATATTTTCCAGTATTTTTGGTGACTTGGTTGTACAGCTACAAATCCGCTAACTCCAAAATTGTCCTTAGGAAAGTACCAGAGCTGCTGCATGAACAATTGTGAATCATAATGTCAAATTGTAAAACATGACAATCCCTGGAATTGCTGACAAAAACGCAAACACACAGTTTAATTGAACATCGAAAAGTTCAATTACTTTATGTAAAGATTAGGCCATTCATTAGATTTATTCTTTCAATCATTAGATTTATTCTTTCAAACATTAATAAACACAGAGCTCCTTCGAGAATGGATAACTCATGAATCAGCATGGGATCCCTTTTGTTACAGTTTCTTAATTAATGAAGTTGTGCGCTTGTTTGTAACTAAGTGAAGTTTTAGATATTACCATGCTTTTAATCTTACAGCATACTTTGCACTATTGCTGGTAGCTCTGGTTTTGCTCTGACAGCAAATTTGAAGTTTGTTGATTATTAACTCTTCAATCAAGTCACCAACAATTCTGAAAAATATATCAAAATTTAATCTAATCATTGCAGATTTAGGTAAAAACAACCATTTTATCATTAATTTCAAACAGCTTGCGTCAGAATTTTTTGAATCTGTTGCGTTTTTTTTTGGGACACCCGGTGCTGTTTTCAGAATTTGGTAGGTTAGGACTTACCAATCAAGCATACCAAAAATTACTTTACTGAAACAATTCTGATATGTACTTTCATGAGCTTCGGGTTGGAGTTCTGTTAGTACTTCTCTTAATAACCCCGCAAATTTGGTTAAAGTTACGAAAACTTGGAACGAGTGAGGTTTTATTAGAGGTTTTTGATGTTTGAATATCGAGATTTTTAGCAGAAGAATAGAAATATCTGATACAGATCCATTTCTGTAATTTTCGCTTTAAACAAATGATTTGCAGTGCAGAATTAAAACAACCTTAAATGACGGAGTGATCGTTATAAATCTAAAAACGCAACATTAGGCACTGTAAGGTGTGGAAAGAAAACTTTCTAACTCCTGTAAAAGAATATCAAACAAAGAACTAACTCGAAACTAGGGAGAAAACACCACGAATTGATTTGAAAGCCTGAAAAGAGAAAAAATACTGAAAGTTAACAGCTGCAATAAAGATCGGCAGTTTGGTTGTTATTCGCTCACAGTGGAGTTAACGGTTTTTGTCTCCATGGATAACTGTGTCTAATGTTTAGTTTGTGAGTTTATGTTTTAAGTTTTTGCTTTTTAAGACGAGATAAAGATGACTGATATCTGAAATATGGAATATTTTGATTCTATGTTGTTCTGGTTCTGGAATAGTGAAGATTTTGCAATTTAGAAATATGAAATATTGATGACTTTGTGGACGATAAAATTGATAATTTGCTCATTTTTTTCTCATTATGCTAGACGACCTTGAGAGCAACTTCTTCTGAAATATTGATGGAATTGAATGAAAAATATGACAATATTCATCCCTCAACACGAGGTTCCAAAAGGAATAGAATGAGATCTTTGATTGGTCTAAATGACACTCTGGGAATGGGATTCATAAACATTATTTAAAAAAAGAGTGTTTCCAAAAACAGAGTATTACTCAAAATTGACAGATTAGATCCTCCCTCATATCAATTTCATTCAGTATCATTCATTTTCACATGAAAAGTCCCAGTTTTTGAATTGAAGCCCTTGCGTTTTCTGCCCTCAAAATTTTTACTAAACAATGACTCCCTTTCCAGGGCTCCGGGGCTCCGGGGCTCCGGGCCTGTTCCGAGTTCCGGAGATTCCATGCTGCCTTGGGCTGCCTCGTGTTCAATTTGTGGGCGTTGGTCTGATCTTGATAATGAGGCTATTAACTTCTGCCTTCTAAAGGCGAGAGCTGGCGGGAAGTAGAGGTAAAGGCGATCCTCTCCAGAAAAGTGAGGCGGTTGCACACTAACCATGGTGGATAAAACTGCTCCAGCAAGTCAGCTACGATTAGAATGGGTGTATGGATATCGTGGACATCAATGTCGCAACAATCTCTTTTACACGCAGAATGGTGAAGTCGTTTATTTTGTCGCTGGTGTGGGGGTTGTGTACAACGTGAGGGAACGAAGGCAAAGATTCTTTCTCGGGCACAACGATGATATAATCAGGTAAACTATAATTGTGGTAAAATTTCTTGCTTTCCATTTTGAATATAGGAACCTGGACTTCATCTTGCCACAGGATTTCACGAAAGAAAATCATCACAAACAGTTTTTTTAGGTTGAGACTGAAGTGAAAAGATATAAGAACCAAGAATAAAACGAGAAGAGGTCAGAAAATGACGTCCCTCGAGAAAAAGTCTGTCTAGCATATCGGACCTTTGACGACTGGAATTAGATAGGTTAGCTTAGGTTAGTATTAATAACTGAAGGATGATATCTGCCAAAAATGACTTTTCATGTGTTGGCCTGACAAAAAAATTCTGACAAC
>REGL01000642.1:126875-138203 GCA_004194395.1 Aurelia aurita complex sp. Pacific | reverse complement strand
GGATGATCTTGCAATATGCATGTCAGGGATGCATGCACATGCATATAGCTAAAGAAACAACATATGTTCTTTATCCTGTTGATAGGTAGCTTCATTAAGCTCTGTTGATCCACTTCAACAATTATGTTCTGGCCTACTGTATGACATATTATACAGTAAGATTCTTCAAAACAATGTTTCAATTTGCTGAAAAGCCTTTGTCAGTTTCACAACAATTATTAGCCGATCATTTCTTCAGCTGCTGTTTGGTAATGAGAAAAAATTACTGTTTTCAGCACCAGATGTTCCATGTTTTCTAAAAGTTCTTAAAGTTGTTTAAACTTTGAAGTACAAGAAAATTTAAAGACCTTTTTATTAATTCATGGCTGTACTACAGGCAGGGGGTCAGCATTGTGCGGTTAAGATGTGGCACCCACTGGTATAAACTACTGTAACTAAACAAAGATTTCTGTACACATGTACAGTATGGTACAGTAAGGTACGGTACGCTACAGTACAGTATAGTACAGTATAGTACAGCACAGTACAATGGTAGTGTGGTCATATGCATACTGTACATCAATCAAATTTTTTAAAGACTCAACAATGGACAAAGAGAGAACTTTTTCGTGGCAAATTGGTATTTAGAAATCAACTAATTGTAATATGCTGCACAAGCATTGGTTCATTGGGAGAAATGCAACATCACTTTTCCTTTCATAATTTCATTGAATTTATAGGTTGTGTTTCTGTGTCAAGGGGGTTAAACTGAGAAACAGGGACATTTCATGAGGCCAAGCATGCATGCAGTTTTGTTGAATTTGTTATATGGAGAATTTATCGGGGTGACACTTTATTGTAATGCTACAGAATTTCACAACAGGCCAGTTGTTGAACTAATGCTTGTGCAGCAGATTACACTAATCAATTTATATATCGCCAAATCGCCACAAAAAGTCTTATCAGTGTCCATCCCTGCCGCGTCTTTAGAAACTATGATTGAGGAGTTTGAATCCTTTTCAGCCTATTCAAAAATGGACATTTTAAGAAACTCTCTTATAGATAGCTCTAGAAACAGAAAACGAGGAAAAAGATGAAAAATCCTGGAATCCAATTTTCACTAAAGACGAAGTCTTAAATATTCAAAATTGATCCTATGCAAGATTTATTGTGGCATGCCCAATGTGGATAGTTTTTTGGTGCACCTATGTAGTATTGCACTAAGTTACACTTTTGAGTTGAGAATAAAATGAGATCCAAATTATTCACAGAACTCCAAAAATTGACTTTCAAATTGAAAAAATACGGCTTTCATTTTGTTTCCGGCTATAGTTTGTGGCAAATTTGCACTGAGCTTGTTTGAGTATGTTTCACATTTAAGACTTTGTAAATTGTCTGTAAAGAATTTGAAGTTTGCACCAAACCAGTTGGCAACAATTCATTTGAAACTTAGGGACTTGAAAGATATGAAATTGTGCAGCTTAGTTGCATATGATGTTGTAGAGCAAGCTTTTTTGGATGTTACTTTTCATGTAAATTGTAGAACTTCTCATGTTTGCAGGTCCGTTGCCTCTAAATTTCTGAAAATGTAACGGCAAACCTCATCTTGCTGTTGTGTGCCCCCTGAAGCCATGCAGCTGCAGCTTTGAAGGAATATTAAATGTCATTAACTATTAATTCAGTTCTCAATTTGTTCTTTCTTTGATGCATTGAAACAGTCTTGTTAATCAGAGAGATAACTTGGTAGGATGTTTATAACTGGTCTACACAGAATAAGATTAGTTAGTATATAGTTACAGATCCGAAATGTAGATAAAGATAATTTGTTGCTGATCAAAATTGGCAGCTGGAATAACTTGACAAGTTTATCTATTCCTGGATCAGTTTGATGATCAATGTAATTTATTTGCAAAGTTGTGAGCAAATTGATAGTTGAGATGACGTACCTGATGAGTGAATAGAAAGAATCCCCGTTTGAAAGGTCATGGCTCCCTGGATATCAAGAGGATGATATTTGCAAATTAGTTTAATGGTAGACATGTTCAAATCCATCTCCTTTCTGAAATTTGGAGGGATTTTTTGGAGAAAAATTTTTCAAAAAACCTTCAAAACATGGCCAAAATCACGAACAAGTTTCCCTAACATGTTTGCCTTACACAGGCCTTACAGCAATGACTTCTGCATGCTTTAGCACGTTGTATCATCTTGGGAGGAGGAACAAGTCTTCCTCTGGTATCAATCACCTATCCAGGAGGATTCCATTCTCTCAAGAGGACAAAATACATGAATACATGTGAGTGTCATCATATTTAGGAAGGAAAACCAAGGAAAATTTGCTCATCGTTTTCACTGGTTTTTGCAGGTTTTTGGGAGGGGCTTTCTGCAGAAAATCTCCCATATCCATGGGAAGGAATGGCCGATTAAAGCCGGGTAAATTGAATCTAATTGAATATATTTGGAATAAAACAAGACAGTTTTGAATACTATTGCTTTGATATTCAGGGAGCAGTGACCTTCCAAACGGGGTTTCTTTCTGACTCACCCGATATATGGTTTTATTTGGCCATCTCTAGTTTCCAGGATCGTCAATGCAGGAAATTGTTGGTTGAGTTTTTGTTTGTTTTTCATATTTTTTACCTAGCATCCAAAGGCAGCTTTTAAGACACCGAGATTCTAAGCATATCAAAACAATGTCCAGGTCCTTCCTCTCGATGTGACCACACCTTGTGATTCCTTTTGCCTGGAATTGCAGAGAGTTGGTGAAATTTCCTCGCTTTATGTTGAAGGTTTGGCAGGGCAGGGTGGGGACTCAAACCACCAACCCTCAGATTGTTAGTCGAGCTTGCTACCACTGAGCCATCCTTGCACTATTTTTATGGAGTCTTATTAAGATACATGTTCTACTGTATTTCGTCTTGCAAATGGGAGCATTATGTACCTGAATATTAGAAGGTTTTAATTGAGAGGATCAAACTAACAGTATGTGGTCCTTTTGCAGAGATGCTATTTTAATTCCAACGTATTGGAATATGAAATCATCCAAACTAGAACTGATTACAAAAAGTAATTGATGATATCTCAAAATATACTTCTAACGCGATAGAAAGTAACGACTAAACGTGTCGCGCCGTGCCCTTCGTCAGTAGTAAAGAAACTTAGTGGAAGCGAAGACTATGGAAAAAGAAAGAATCTTTGATGGAACTAGAACGGTAGGGTCGAGCAAGTAACAGAAGAATTAGACGAGGATAACTAGAACGCTCAGAAGCAATAGGGAAATAATATCACAAACAGGAAAATTGCTGGTCAGGTCCTTTCGGAACGCCTGTGTCCAGTTTAAAAATAACTCTTCTTTCTAATGTCTGTCTTCTCCGTGAGTCTATGGGAGTATAGAATTGTCATATCCTGAACGAAATGTCCTGTCGAATTGAAATGTTGCGAGACGTTTTCATATCGCTTTCGCTTTGGTCCTTCTTTCTTTCATCTTCGTAAAGCTTGTGCTCGACGTTCCGTATGTGTTCTCCAAATCTTCATTCAGTTGTTGGCAGGTTTCCCCAACATACAAAATCTCGCACTCTCTGCATTTAATGGCATAGATAAGGCATGTGGAAGAAGAGGTATAGCGTTTGTGAAAAGTGAAAGAGTTCCAAGGTTTGAATTGTGGGTATTTGAAAAACGTGGTTGCAGGTACGGCATCGTGGATGTTTACAAAGATATGTACCAGGGTTGTCTTCTCTTCTCTTTAATTTTGAACGCACCAAAATGTCTCTTAAATTTTGTCTGTGTTGGTCCAGAATATTCAACTTAAGTTTACCAACAGTTTTTTGAGACTTGTTTCACTTACGTTCCCTGAAGTGGACAAGCCAATGGAAATTGGTATTATTAAAAGTGTTACTTATCTCCGTTTTGTTCTTTTTTGAGCTGCGCCCAGTCCCCCCCCCCTTGCAGAAAAACTACATTTTACAGTCTTGTAATACCAGAGCTTGTGAGTCAAAAGTATGCATGTTTCACTTGCTTGGAAAGTCATGCTGCAAAACCATCCAGCAAATTTTATACATACAGGGTGTCCCCAAAAAACTGTTCGGCACTTGATTGCATATCATAAGATAACGATGAAATAAGTGGGCTCCGTGCAATGATAACCCTGCCCCAAAGATCTTGAATTGATTCCAGAACCAGAATCATGCAAATCCTCGGAATATTCTCTGAGCTCACGCTTTTATAGATAGATCATGTTCTAGGTCACGTAGGCTGGCAACCAAGGTTTGAAGAAGGAAGAAATGGTTTCCAGCATCGTGCGGCAATAGTATGGAACTATTTGCCCGACTCCATTAAAAAATGTCAGCAACAGTTATCATTTAAACAAAAATTCATGTCTATTCAACAAGCTCTTTTAAACATTTCATTTAACAAAGAGAGTTCTTTGTTTTTAACAAGAAAAAATATTGTGTGTACTTTTAAAAGCTACTGACTTAAATTACAGGGTTTGGACATTTTAAAGACATATATTTATTTATCGCGTTTATTCATTTGAAGCCATAAACATCATTTTAAACAGCAGGTCCACATCAGCCTCTGTGTGCTGCCAATCCCTTAAACCTGCTAAAACAAATAAGATATGTTTGTATGTATGTATGTACCTGGTGACCCAAAAAATCTTCACGAGCTACAGTAGATCATAACAAGCTCTCTGAAATCAACAGCTATGGTCAAATACTTTGTATCAAAGTCTCGTTGAAAGACTGAGCTGTCTTTCGAGATGCTGCATGGTCATTTTAATCCCTTGTGGTCTGTGTATAAAGACGTTTAATTTGGCGTCCAGCTTGAGGATACACCGAAGGTTAACATTTTGTGAAAGCTCAATGTAGCGATGGATTTGAAGTCGTCTGGGAATTGTTTTGCTTGCAATATGATTGGCATCCGTTCCTCATTCAAATTTCATGCTCCAAAGCAAATTTAGAATTTGGCTTTTTTCACATCTTCCCTAACATCATATTAACTATCCAAACATGGACTGAAAAGGTAAAGGAGGGAACCGTCCGAGAAATGAATGAATTGCCCTATTTTTGAAACTGCTTTTTCGGACAGAGGGCATAACTTAAACTAACCAAGCAGCATCTCAGAAGAAAGCTGAGCCTTTCGGCTTTCAGCTGCATGCTGGTACCTTTTTTATTTTTGGTCACCCGTTATGTATGTAAGTTTGTGCGAAAGCTGAAACCTGAAGCTGAAGACTTCTAATTTCTAAATGATTTGTTTTGCAAGAGCCTCCCAACATCGAGGTAAAAGAAGGTTACCCAATGTCATACCTCTTGTCATACCTCTTGTCTCGTTAATATCACAGTGAAACAAATATGAAATTGAAGATAATTCAATTCTTGCAACCATTGGCAAAATTTGCTTAAGGATGCGAATATCCATGGGTAAGCATTAAATGAAAACTTGATTGACAAGAGACTGAGTCGTTTCAAACGTTGCTCACAGAATTTCTCAAAGTACCCATCAGCTTAATTTAATGTAAGAGAGTCACACTCTGATGAAGACACAAGCCAGAAAGGCCTCAGTGTGCTAAATATCTTTTCTTTTTTGCATCCGAAATTCTTTCATACAGTTTATTCGTACAACTTTCTACCATTATTATAATGTAAGAGAAAAATGGTTGTCGAAAATCCTTTCCAAAGTCCATTTGGTTTTTTTGCTCTGAATTGAACGAGAAACAAAGGGCACGATGTCTCCATGCAGCTTTCAATGGAACTGCTATCGAAGCCTCTGGTTTCAGCTTTCGCACAAACTTGAACTTCAAAAACTCAGCAAACATTCAGCAGATTTGCAAGATTTTGGTTTCAAAAATTGATTTGAGATCTCAGGGATATGGTTATCGTACCATGGAGCCCATTAATTATATCATTAGTTTGTAGCATTTGATCGAACATCCGAAAAATTTTGGGACACCCTGTATTTTGCTGTTCAACCTAATATGATACATATTTTGAAATACAGTGTTCTTTATCATACTTTCAAAGAATGTTGTCGTTTCAACAGATTCATTGTCAATTTCCTTATCCAGCTAAATACTGTTGTCTTTTGCTATTTAAGAAGCATTGAATAGATGGTTATTCAATTGATCGAATTTCATGCATTTTTAGCCAGGAGCTGACTGAAAACTTTTGGATTTTCTTCCTTCAAGAGTATGATGCTGAGTTATAAAACACACCAAGTTCAAGCCTCAGGGCTACTGTCATTGCAGTTATTTGAATCTGTTTTCCATAATTCATTTTCAAACAAGGGATACTCATTGACTCATCCAGTAAATTTATTTGTTGCAGCTTGGCTCTCCATCCAGAAGGAAGATATGTTGCTACTGGACAAGTTGGAAAAGACCCATATATTTGTGTTTGGGATACAGAAACATGTGAGACTGTTTCAATTTTGAAAGATGCTCATCAAAGGGGAATTTCTTGCTTGACGTTCAATTCCACAGGAACGGTAAACATCATTGTTTTTTTTTTTACGATCTGAAGTATCAAAGCATCAAAATATCATTTGATCAAAGTATCTTCAGAGACAGTTCAATTCAATGGTGTTCAATTCAATGGAAGTAACACTTCTCAGTATACGAAGCAATGACATATCTTACAAAATATCATTGGCTTGCTTTTGATTGACGCAGCTCTACAAAACAATTTAGCAATGGCAGACGAAGAGATAGAGTAGCGTCGCCCATTATGGCCGGTCGCCCATTATGGCCGGCTAACAAGAGAAATTGAATTTCAGAAGACTGACGACTAGTAATAAAATTGCAATTGCGTGGAAAATCTTCGCTGACATATGTTTTACCATGATTTGACCTTTACTGAAGTTTCAGTTCATTTGCATTGAAACCCGACGAGATGGTTTGTGCATATCTCTAATTGATTCTTTCAAGTATTGCAAATTTCATGATTCTATTTACATTCCTTCTTTCTTTCTCGTTCGCTCGGCATCTTGCGGTTTGAAATTTTTCAAATATGCTTTGATTTTTCAAAAGTCCTGTCTCTTGAGAGGGAATCTACAATGAAACCAAAGCAAATTGACTTCTGATTCAGATTTAAGGTTATAAAATCTGAGTGCTGCTAATTGCTATTTTCGTCGCCCATTATGCCCATCAGTTTACCAGAGAAGTTTCCAATCACTTCAAAATATTAAAATGCAACATCTATTAAAAGAAACACTAATTTGGGTTAAAATCTTACTTACTGACTTGGAAAATCATCGAAACCCAGAAAAATGCAGCATTATATTAAGTCTATTTGCATTTTAGAAACTTTGCCAAAACTCATCCATCCATGCACAAGAGATAAGGCAGGATTTAGAACAACTCGAAGCATGTATTTCAATTGCCAAAACTCGAAGTTTAGGTTAATTCTTATTGATGTTTTTGGGTTTAAAGTACCAAATGTTAAACAAAGAACAGTAATTAAAGTTGTTTTTCTTATTAAACTTTTACCGGCGAGTAATGTTCATTGTTTCTCCTGCGGCCATAATGGTCGACGCCAGAAGAAAACGACGTTTTTACTCCCTTCTTTAAAATCTTCTAAAATCAGTATAAAGAGTTTACGTAAAAAATCAATACTCTGTGATCTTTTTCTCCATTAGTTGGTGATATAATCTGGGTATTTCGTTTTTTCATTAATTGCTCTTTTTGGATCTAACTCAGAACTTCGCGACGACATGGGCATAATGGGCGACACCACTCTAGATCCTAGATATTTAAGAGCCCGATGCACGTGAGATGTTCTGTTCTTGGGTGAAATCTCCAAGAAAGTTTTTAATCACCAAGACCTTCAAACTCCCGAAAAACATGGGCAATGCCTTTTTAGACCTTTTTGTGGGGCAGGAAGACCACACAGTAACTTTGATGGTTTCTATTTATGTACTGTACTAGGATAAGGATATTTATTTCAAATATATTCAAGCCGGTGCTTTTCGAGGTGTTGTTTGCATCTTGGCATAGAAAGGCCAAATTTTTGTCGTTTGCTGATGTGGTGTTTCGAGAGTAGATCCTAGCCGTAAATTGGTTTACTTCCCAAGGGTGTAACTTCAACAGACAGATGATGGGGGTGTTCTATTATGACCTGTGAAATCATACCCCAAAAGTTGGGAGCCATTGAAAATACATACCCTAAAATTGTGACAAAATCAAAAATTTCAACCAAGCACCAGGTGTCCCAAAAAAGTACTCCTGTTTAAAAATCACCAAAATGTGATGACTTGGCTGATGTTAAAATATATTTTTTAGCAAGTAGATCAAAGGTCAAATTATCTCCCCAGGCACAGCTCGATCTCATGACTGGCTTTAAAATCAGCAAATTTAGTTCTTTTTAATGCTGCCTGGTTTTGAAGCATACTGGCTGGATAAGGCACATATGATTACCAGATTAATCTCTTTTTGTATATCTTGTTCCTAGTATGGTCAAAAATGCAAGAAACAAACGAAAACTATGTAGACTTGAAAGATAATGAAAAATCTCAATATAATAGCTCTTAGACAAGAATTATGATGTTGCTTAAATAATATAGTGCAAAATGTGGCTTCTCAATGTGTTATTTTATATCTACCCCTTAAATAATGAAGGCTAACGTTTTATCATCTTCAAATATGTTAGGATCATTAACAAGGAAATAAGAAAATAAATTTTATGATAGGTGTCATTGATTTTTGAAACGGGAGTACTTTTTATTGTGACACCCGGTAAATGGAGTTAGATCAAATTTAATGCTCTAAAGAATTTTAAAAGGTTGTATGTATCTTTACCTGTTAAAACAGTGCCCAATGCCATGTAGGCAGAGTGAAGCAACATCAAGTAACAACGACAAAGAATGTAGTCTGTCTTATTGCCTCATTCCTGTGATACTCTAAAGAATTTTGTTTATAGTGATATGCTTTTCTTTCAGCAAGTTGCTTCAATTGGCTTGGAAGATAATGCCTTGCTTACAGTCTGGGATTGGAAGAAGGGCAAAGTTCTTGCAACTACCAGAGGACACAATGACAGGGTAGGTCTTTACATGTCTCATTGATATGAATCTTCAAGAGCAAACTGAGCCATTTTTGTTTGTTATTGAGTGGCTTTTTTTGGAAATTGGGATTCTGACTTTGTTTAGAATCTTTACGAAATAGGCTGAGAAATAGTTTCTTTTTCAACGTTGCACAATATCTCCTGGTGACTTTAGAAAATGCTGTAGTAGTTGAATCGGAACATGAATAGGCATTTGAAAAATCTTCGAAATTCAAAAATTTCTACTGATGTTAAATTTTAAGCGCTACATCAAAGATCACACTTATTTTTGCGATATTGATTATCTTAAAGGGAATAGACGTAGCTATATCGCTATAAATAGGCTAAAGAAACTCACCCATTTTCTCTTTAGCTAAGCAATGAAACGGCACTTGTTAAAATTACCAGATATGGTATTTTCTTAACTTGGCTTGGACCAGCTTTTAACCAATTTTTTTTTATGTAATATATTCCAAATAAAATTTACAATACAGATTATGAACTACATTACTTACAAAATTACTCTACAATACTACTAAGACGATCAACCCCAAGGAGCAAAAGGCTGTGTCTACCCCGAGACCATTAAATAAGGATAATCAAGGAAAAGAAACTACTTTAACTATGCGACAAAAACCGGGTGGCTTATGAAGGGATGGGTAAGTGACTACAGAAATTCACTCGAATCGACCAGTTTCATGGATAAAATGTAGCGTTAGCTCAAGAAGATGTCTATTTAGTGAAATGGGAAAATCTTTATTGCCATACAATAAAAGTTGTAGCAAAGCTTCATTTGCACGATTTACATATCCAAGTGGTCGTATTAATGCATAGATTCCCGCGAGGAGGTCTCGTCTTTGTACATCAAAGCAAGGGCAGCGCAACAAGAAGTGTTCCGTATCTTCAATACCATCATTTGTCGGACACATAGGATTTGTGGTATCTTTAAAACTGTATTTAGATTTATGAAAATTTAACTTGCTGAGACCAACTCTAAGTTGAGTTAGATAGGATAGACCTTTTGGGTCATGAATCCCATATACAGGTTTTCCAGGGGGGCGGATTTTTGATAACATTTTCAATTTGAAAACGGCAACAGATGGTGCCAGCCTAGTTTCAGGTTCAAGTTCATTCCATTCGGACAGACAATGAGGATAAAAAGTAGATTTGAACTTTGCAGTTCTTGCCCTTATTTGCCCGATGATGTCAGGTTTGCGAAGAGAGTACTGAAACTGCTGAAGTGGTGGAATTGGATCCCTTGTACAGTTCGGAGTTTTTAACCATGTCAATTCCCTTTAAGCCTGGTTCTCATCAGGTCATATACGTCGTTGGAGGCATTGGAGTAAACGAGCATAACAACTCTAAAGACTAAACAAACTTAATTTTAACAGCAACAAGTAACTCCCCAATAACCGTGACGCCCCCAACGACTCACATTTTGCCATTCACATTAAGTATTTTGGGTCCTCTGAATCGTTCTGGTCGTTTGTTCCATCATGCCAACCAAGCTTTGGGCAATGGCTTTAAATTGAGGATAATCTGAAGCATTGTAAGCCACCGGGTTTGAAAGTGGTTTGAAGCATGCGAAGAAAATGTACTGAGTTACTGGCATGTCACTTTTCTTGTTTACTCAAATACGTGGTAGATTACATTAAAAACCAACAATTTCCGACGAATAAATTTCGGAAAAAATATTTTCGGACATTTTTTGACGGAATTTTGAACGTTACTAAAGAGCAATCAATTTCAGTGCATTCTGAGTAATTACATACCAAAATTGTCTTACATTTATTGATTGTGCTTCATTCTAGGGGTGCTAGGTCAGAAATTTCCACAAATATCGCTGAGGATGATGAGAATGATTGCTAAGATGGATTTAGTTCACGAAAATATCATAATCTTCACTAATGAACGGTCTAAACGTATTCTTTTTCAACGTAAAGCGTATCGTGAGCAAGAAATTGTTTTCAAATAGAGCAGAACGTTATGCTGTGCTTTTTCTATGCTGACACTGAATAAAACCGCAAAAAACTTCGGACTTTGAAATTTTGGACACATGAAATGTCCGAAAATATTAACGTCCGACATTTGTGGCGTTTAATGTATGCCAGAAAGTAATCTCTGGTTACGCACATCTCAAAATTAAATGTGAAATCATATCAGTGGCATCTTTTTACCACGTTTTATGAACGCGCTTATCGCTGTGGCTCATATACGGGTTTTCAACTTTGATTTCACTATGTCTCGGCGGATGGAGCAATTTTTGTTTTCTTTTATATAATATATTCCAAATAAAATTTACAATACAAAATTGCGAACT